>JH153481.1:2397-14577 GCA_000226015.1 Mnemiopsis leidyi | reverse complement strand
GCAGTAGTGTGTTATCACTAAACTTGTGTTGTAGCACGTGCAGTAGTGTGTTATCACTAAACTTGTGTTGTAGCACGTGCAGTAGTGTGTTATGACAATTTAATGTGTGTTGTAGCACGTGCAGTAGTGTGTTATCACGTTGTGTGTTGTAGCACGTGCAGTAGTGTGTTATCACGTTGTGTGTTGTAGCACGGTACGTGTAGTAGTATGTTATCACTAAACTTGTGTTGTAGCACGTACAGTAGTGTGTTATCATGTTGTCTGTTGTAGCACGTGCAGTACTGTGTTGTAGCACGTGTAGTAGTGTGTTTTCACGTTGTGTGTTGTAGCACGTGCAGTAGTGTGTTATCACGTTGTGTATTGTAGCACGTGCAGTAGTGTGTTATCACGTTGTTTGTTGTAGCACGTGTAGTAGTGTGTTATCATGTTGTGTGTTGTACCACGTGTAGTAGTGTGTTATCACTTAGTGTGCTGTAGCACATGCAGTAGTGTGTTATCATGTTGTGTGTTGTAGCACGTACAGTGGGGTGTTGTAATATAACTACAACTTGTATTTATATATCATGTGAATCTGTACAAGCTGACAGGTCATGCTGACAGGTAACTATTGTTTAGTGTGTGAAAAGACAGTGCCTGATAGAATATTGAGTAAAGTATTTCACTGTCACTGATAAAGCGTAATTAAGATAACAGGAACATCACGTGTATACTCTATTTCTAAGATCAATAAACACTAGTAATATAACTACAAAGCTACTTTGAGCTAAGTAAGGAAGACTGAACAAACCTCGGAGAAGAGAACACCAGAGACATCTGGAGAAGGTTCAGGAGTGTCTGGAACGGAGAGGGGGGCGAGAGGGGCTGCAGCTGTTGGGGGTATAAAAAGTTAGGGGGCAAGAGGGGCTGCAGCTGTTGGGGTATACAAAGTTAGGGGGCGAGAGGGGCTGCAGCTGTTGGGGTATACAAAGTTAGGGGGCGAGAGGGGCTGCAACTGTTGGGAGTATACAAAGTTACGGGGCGAGAGGGACTGCATTTGTTGCATTTGGGGTGTTAGATAGCTTTGATTAGTAATATTATACAAAAATATTGTATAAAGTGACAAAGGATGCTTTAGCACCAAGTTAATATTTCTAAACATTTCTTACACACTCACACTCGATTTCCGGAGAGGTTTCTCTGCTAAGTTCTGCATTGCTCCCGTCTCCTTGAGGCAATCTATCAGGCGTGCCTTCACGTGAGTCTCCTTTCCGCAACCAGTAGCCAGTGCTGCCACGTGTGGTCTTCTGATGCCAGCGCGCGAGCCAGCTCATCTGCTTCTCACTCCCCACTCCGTTAGCTTTATCAGACCCATTCTCAGCATCATCCTCGTCATCGGACTGCGTGAGAGAGGACAACACTTTCAGCAGCGCATCATTAGGATAGTTCTCCTCTAAGAAGAGACGGAGAGCGTCTGACGCCCCACTGAGGTTGGAGACAGGCTCAAATGTGATATCCCCGTCTTTCCAGTGTACCTCATAGAGGTGCTCTAGACCATCAGGAGCTTCTTTTCTGGCTGTGATCTTCAAAACCTGTGAGTTATGAGTGTCGGAGAGTTTTATCAAGCATTCATGTGAGATAATCCAAAGTTTTGTCTGTTTAGGTTCTACTTCGCTCAGGGGACTTTTTAGCTCTGCTTCCCCAAAACTACATGGAATAACACATTTCAATGGTATATAATGCAGAGGAATGTAAATCTATTTACAGGTATCTAGGTACTTATAAACCTCAAACTCCTGAGAATCTTGTTTAGTTTCCTCTCCTGGTACATCATGGACTACCTCCATTACATCTACTTCTTCAGTCATCAGTTGCTGACGGAGTTGTAATGAATAAAGTATTTGGTATGGACAGCAACTACCGAAACTAAATGCCAATTGTATTGCAATCGAGTTAGGTGGATAGCTTTCACAACTACGCTACAAGATGGTACAAAACTTTAGATTATAATATGTAATTTAAAAGCTAACAGCTCTTGTCAGCTTGGTTCAGTAGTATAAATCTAGGAAGTTACAAGAAATGAGATCAAAAGTAGACAACCACTTGTACTTCCCACATAAAAAACTTATCAATTACAAATTCAGTACATCCGTCACACTATATCAAAACAATACAAGTATTATTCAAACACTCAAAACAAGACAGATGAAATTTGGGGGGGGGGTAAGACGACCATGATTTTTTGACCGTTATATCTACCTCCGGGTGTCATGGTCATGGTAAAATGGCTAGAAATTTTATATGACCATTGCATAAATCCAATTTTAATGGGACAAATCACAGGATGTCGTAGTCAGTGCCTTAACCCATCCCCCAAACTATACTCTAATTTAGAGCGATGTAACAACACGCTGCATCGTGTATAAGTCATTTAAAAATGATGTATTAATTAGAATAATAGAAAACTGTTCTAATTAATTTAACAATGCAAAGCCAATAGGTAGTCGGGAAAACACTTTGAAGTCCAAAGATCTCTTTACATAACAACAATGCTCTTAAAATGCGCCTGATCATTGTAAGCTTCTTTAAGCATAACCTGAAAATTGTCATTTTTGTTTATTCTCATGTCAATGTATACAGAAATTTTATTGCCAAGTAAGGCATAAAGAATGTCTCCGAGAGACAAATCTTTGGCTTCAGGAATCTCTCCAGCTACTTTTTTTTCGATTGTCTTCTCATTTTTCCAGTGTCCACTCAGAATTGTGAGTATTTTTATTTTGTCATCATAAGTCAATTTGAGCAGCGAACTTACGTCATGGCATTGGACAGTGTGGTTTTCGAATTTGAAGGTGAAAACTTCGGATCTATCAGCACATGGTCTTGAGAGTATATTTTGTGTATCTAATCGTTTAATGACATTTCTTATTGACATACTACTTGCATTAAGTCTGACCTTGAATTGTTTGTCACAGTTTATGTCAATACCAACATAATTACAAATCTGATCGCCAAATAAAGCATAAAGAATGTCCTCAAAAGAACAATTTTTGGCACATGGAACTATTGCAGTTACACTTTTAATAAAAGCATTTTCAACAGTCCACTCTGCAAGAATCCGAAGTATTTTTATCTTTTCATCATACTTTATCTTGTGCAATGAACTTTTATCACGAGCTTCAAATATTCTTTTGGGGAATTGCCTGCTAAATACTACTTTTGGGTCATTAACACACTTACACAGCTCACGTTGAGCAGTGTTTTGAGGAGGGGATTGTTGGTTTGCTTCCGGAACTAATTTACAGTTGGTTCTCTGTACACCTGATTGTTTGATAACATCCTTGATGCTCATGTTCCCCATCAGCTTTACTTGTAAATGGTTGCTGTTGTTGATCTTAAGACTAACATATTCAGAGATTTTTTTGCCAAACAAGGCAAACAGGATGTCCCCAACGGAGCAACCAACGGCACAGGTGATTTCTTTTGTAACTCTTCCAGTGAATGTTGTCTCCACTTTCCAGCCTTCATTGAGTATACGAATTATTTTTTCCCTATCGTTGCTATGTAGAGTATGCAAGCAACTTCGATCACGTGCTTGGATGTGACGATCTCCAATTTTTAAACTGAAAGCAATATTTGGACTGTCACCACACATGCATGGTCTTGTAGATGCACTTCCTGATTTACGCTTAGCAGGTTTTTGTGAAAGTGTGACAACTTTGCTTGTTGAAGAAGTTACGCTAACAGATTCACTCTGTACCGATTTGCTTGTTTCACTATTGTTGCACTCAGCAAAGGTGGAAATACTGTCTGATGAACATGTACTTATAGCACCTACAGAGGAACATGTTCTTATACAGGTAAAACCGTCCTGACCTAACTGCACAGCTTTCTCAGTTGATTTTGTCTTTTGTTGGCTCTTAACAACGTTATCAGATGAAGTGTTCCGATAGTTTGAAAAGTCTTCTGCTTTCCCGAAATCACTAAATCGTATGTATGTAGCTGAAATTAAGATAATATGATATTACGTCCCAAATTTGCTTTATCTAGCTTTATTATTAATCAGCAACATACTAATCTTGTACAATTATAATTTTCACTGTTGTTCGAAAAAAAAAACCCTTTCAATCACAACACCAGGTCTTATTAGCATGACATTCTACTCCAACAAATGTATCATAGCTCTAGCTCTAGGTACTACGAGATAAAAGTTGTGATAAAGATATTATTTTGTATGTTGTTCACTTTTTGACATATCAGTTACACTTTACATTTTTGCAAGCACAGATTGCAGTGAAGACTTACGTTTAACAAATACTGCATCTAATTTCAACAGATCAGGACTTTTATTGTCGGGTGTGAGCTCGTCACATGGAGTGACATTCTCATCAGACTCTTCCTTTTTATCATATTTAGCGGTTTTTGGAATATCAGTTTCCAAGAAAAATTGGGTCACAGGCACATTCTGTATATTGCTACTGTTTGAGAAGGTTGCTGGTAGTTTAGTCTCAGTAACTTCACACTTGGATGAATCAAGTTCTTTCGGATCCTTCTTTGTTGAACAAGACGAGTCTTCAGATACTTGATCTGAGACCTCACTTAAAACTTCTGTTTGAGGAACCTCAGGAACTGCAGTAGATGGCGTCGAAGAAGGATAGAACACATTGTTTTGTTCCTTTTCCAAGTTGTTGAGAAAACTTTCTTGATCTAGCATGTTGATCCCTGTTGGAGTGAATGTATCGAGACTGGGAGAGTCAGATGTGGTATGGCTAATGAGAGGGACATCGTTTTCAACTGAAGAAGCAACAGTTCTTGAAAACATTATGAAATAAAAAACAGTATAAAAAAAGTCCTTCTAGAGGAGTAAGAGTTGAAATCCTATCACAGCTAAAATTATCACTGAGGCTGAAGTTCAATTGAAAAGGAGATAACATACTTACGTGTTGTCTTGCAATCGTTAAGAAAAGGACTGTCTTTTAGAGTAAGGCCAGGTATCGGTGACAAAGTTCCAGCTCTAAGAGTATGAGTATTACTCAAAGGTTTAGCTTTCGTAGCTAACCCCGAGATTTCATACTGTGTGTAGCTAGAGGGAAGCTGTCTAAACTGAGGGTTTTCAGAGGCGATATCTTCAGAACACGAATCAGTTCTGCTGGGAGGAATTCCGTCATTTACATCAGATAGATTAGCTTCGTTCTGGACATCGTTTTTAGCTAAACTCAAGAACGAATTTACTTTGGCATGGGGAGATGGACAATTGCTTCTCAATTCTGCTGAAATCTCTTGCAATTCATTAGATATTTGATCTGGGAGAGATTTGGCTGGCCTGGCATTGATCATTTGTAAACTTTCACTCGATCTGCCTCTTTTACGGTCCTTTGATGGACGGGCAATGCTTGAAACACAGGCAGAAAACAAATTAATCCCTGAAGTTGGCGGCTTAAGTGGTATTGAAACGGCATCCTGATAGACAAGAAATGATTCATCTGTAGAAATATCCTGCTTAGGTTTTCGCAATGTGCTTTTGACAGAGAAGCTCCCTGAAAAATTGAATCCTTGAAAGAGACCTTTACTGTTTTATTGAATAAATTAAATTATCTTTTTCTATTAAGTTTAAAATTTAGCAGTTAAACAAAAGCTGTCTTTAACTCAGATCTGCCAATCCTAGAGGAGTGCGCTAAGGGCATCTGCCTATGCAATTTTCTCTGATCAACTCAGCCCAATAACCAGAAAACAGTCATTGAGGGTTAAATGATCTAGAATCTTCCTGGAGCCCCTTCAGTATAACTGGAAAAGCCTGGGTACAAGTGTAACAAAGTGATTAAGATAAAAAAACTTATTTAGGTTACGATTGAAATGTAATAAATCCAATTATTTGACCTTTTAAAGGAACTTAATCAAGATAACAACTGCTTGAAATACCTGTCATGTCCACCAAGGATGATTGGACACTGGATAGGAGTTGAGAGCTGATATAGTTTGAAAATACCAATCTCTCCAGTTCGTTAGAAGGCAGTAGGTCTGATAAAGTATCGGATTGATTCCTCAAACAGTTGAAGTAAGACCTCTCTAGCTCCATAGCCACATCTTCGTATTTATCAAAGCGCAGTTGTCTGGAAAATAGATAAATGAAATGATATTCATATGTATTGTTATAACAAGAATTGTCTCAAATTTTCAAAAAAACAGTAGGGGGTTATGCCAATGATCAGTTTGCAAATACAACGAATGTCTAACCTTATTATTAGAAAGTAAGTAATCCTTTTCACAGTTAGATTACATATCATGTCGACGATGAGGTTAGTATTTGTACTTGGTTACTAGACCCGACCTCGCTGGAGTGGTACACTCCAACATATTTAATTGAAATTCATTCTTTAGGCATCTAGTTTACAGTGATTGAGTTTAAAACCTTTGAAAATATAGTAACCAACAGTTATTTAACTGCAAAACAATTTAAATCATTCGGGGTAAATCGCAACTACAGTTGTCTGTAAAATCTCCAACAAAATGAAAATGGGGAAAAATCCTTACAATATAGAACACAATTTAGACGAAAAGCTTTATAAAACTATATTCTTATTACCGTTTTTGAATTGTCGACAACCAGCACAAGAAGCATTTACTATTTTGTGTCAGAAAAAGAAATGATACAAAAGATGGGATTTTTGATACAATCAAGATTCATGTTGTCCTATCAATATGATTGGTAAATAACAACATTCGTCCAAATCAATTGCACTAGTGAAATGTGAAATTATAGTTCTACATTAATTTTCCACATTCAAACTTATGAATCGGCGAACTTTCTCACAATATGCCAGTACATTTCAACCGTATAATACACTTGTATTAATACCAACTGTAAGATATCAAATAAAAGCTAAAGAAAAAAGCAGTTCCTAATCAACGATTAAAATTAGAAATTTAATCAACCAAAAAGAAATATGAAATCTTTACATTCAAATTTTCATAATTTAACATTTAAATCACTGTGAAGCTAGCGAAAAGTAGAATCAATGATTTTATCGAAGCAGACAGCCCTGGTTAGCTACGATTTCCCTCGACTGAGGCAAGAATCATTTCAAAACTGCCCGGCCCGAAAGAGGGATTGAGCCTGATGCTGCATTTTCTATTATCAGTCCTAAACTCAACGAAGTTACTTGTTTCAAACCCAAAGACAGCATAAAGTATTTCCTCCATTGAGCTCTTACCAACATTCTTAATATGTTTTCGAACAGTTTTTTCGAATGCGACTTGGACATTCCAACCCTCAGCAAGTATTTGAAGGACTACCATTTTGCTTTCATAATCTAGATCTAGTAAGTCTTTGTTTTTGTTGAGTCGGTGAGCAGGAGTGGTTTTGTTTGATTTGGATGGAGGACTCTGAGCTGTTGAAGGACTCTGAGCTGATGAAGGACCCTCAGCTGATGAAAGACCCTGAGCTGGTAAAAAGCCTTCAGCTGATAAAGATTTGGCATTATGAAGGCTGCTACAACCACCAACAGCTTGCTTTGATTTTGATCCATCCTCATTTTCAACAAGATTTGCTTTCTCTGTGGTAGCTAGGGGAGAGTAAAATTGACAGTAAATCACATACAATCTGATATTGTCAACAAATAAAATAATGTTATTTATTAAATACAGTCATCCCCCGATTTACCAGGACTCATTTCTTACCCCCGAAATTTTACCCGGGGAATAATAGACCCAGTAAAAACTCCAGTATTCCCATGGCAACTGTTAAATTTTGTTGTCAAAACCATGTAATACAGTCAAACTAACACTTTTTACTTATTTAACATTGTTCCAATGACAAAAAGGCGGTATATAGACACATAAGGCGGTATATAGACATATAAGAGACATTCAAGACCAAATTTCGTGCCCCAAATGGCACTCCCCCGATTTACCAGGTCCCCCGATTTACCGTGCATTTTTGCTTTCCCCCGAAAAGCCCGGTAGATCGGGGGATGACTGTAGTAGATCGTATAATCATAAAAATAACATGTGAAGCTTCAAAAATGCTGAGACCACACTGAGACCTTAAAGTATGATGGAATCAAGCCAACACTTTAAAATAATAAATTAAAAACTAAAAAAAACTAAAACTAAAGCATCTTACATCCATGTGCATGGGGTTGAACATCAGAATCTTTGTCGGAAATTTGTACAATCTTATATTTTGTGTAGCAGTTAGGTAAGTCAGAATGTTGTATTGTGGGCAAGGTAATATTTTCAGTACCTTTAGAAGAATTTCCAATTTTGTTGTTGGCAGTTGTAAGAACAAGAAAAGAGTTACAGGGCTGCTCTGGAGCTTGTAATTCATGAGAGATTTTTTTTAAATCATCCAATAATTCAACAGTTTGCTGCATGTCATAGGACAACCTTAATGGTGCCAAAGAAGTACTATCACTGCTTTTGACCTTCCTTCTTCCCCTCTTTAGTTCTTTCACATCATTATGGGAGGTTGAGGGACAAGCATTGTCTGTCTTATTGTCTGATTTATTGAGGGTGACAGGCTTAATAGAAGGGCAAAATTCATCAGAAGGTTCTTCAGCAGCAGTGGAGGAATTGCTAAGAGAAATTTGAGAGGGAGGACTGTGCAAGGGAGAGAGGGGATAAGGGACACAAGACTGAGAGACAACATAATCATCTTCAGCAGCAGGGAATTCGGTAAAAGGTCTTCTTTGGCCAGCTATTTCTGAAATAGTTAATCCTTGTTTACAAGACAATTAGTAAGACCAGAAACCGTAATTAAGGGTAAAATGAGAAGATCTATACTTTTTACCGGTGAACAGTACAATTGTAATAAGCATGGGAACAGGTGTAACAAAACAAATATAAATGTAATTTGTGATTTGTAATTATAATATTTTGCATCACAATATAATTTCAAGACTAAATAATAAGCTGCTCATGTGATGCAGGGTGCATCCAGTAAGAAATACATTCTTTTGATGGGGCACCCACTATAGCCAAATTTATAGAATATTGATAATCATATCAAAACCAATTCAACTCAATAAACAATTTCAATCAAATCATAAACACCAATAATAAGCAACCAGACTGGGCAAAAGATTGCCATAATTTCGCATGGAAAGTGCAGAAATGCTGAGGTTTTGGTGTGTAGAAGTGCATGTGCATTCCTATGTCAGCATGTGTATATAGGCAAAGAGTGAACCATACAAGAACCAAGATAGTAATGTTATTTGTTCCTTTGATGATTTAAATTACGAGAGAAATTTTTTGTTTGAAACTAACCATAACATTGACTCACTGTTAAGATCTTCCAAAGAGGATTGTGCGTTCAGTAACAAATCACTGGAAATTGTACTGGAGCCAATTATTCTTTGTAATTCATCTGAAGGTTCTATATCTGACATCTCAATATTTCCAAGACTCTTGAAAAATGTTCTCTCTAATTCCGATGCCAAGAACATGTAATTATCGAATCTTAGTTGCCTGAAAGTTGATATAACTGAAAAGTCGGTAAAGTTAGGTTGAATGATACATAAAATCATGTACTAGTTAACCATAGAAAACACTTGAAGTTTTACCTGATCATGAGAAAGTAGGTAATTCGTTTGGATGTGAGGCAAGCCATGCCATACAAGAGTAGTTTACCTTAGCTCTGCAACTTCAAAGGAGGGCAGAACAGGGAATTGTGTTCAGCATAAGATGATGATGATGAAAATCTAAATTGAATAGGCTACAATGAGCATTTTAGTAACATAAATGAGCTTGAAAAATCTAAATTCATGTCCCAAAAACATAGGTTTCTGAAAGATTTGAAGGTCATATCTTAAATTTAAGAGAACCTGCTTATCAAAAAGGTTTGTTCCAAAATATATCATGAACAGATTTATCATAGTAGTAATTTCCCTAACATAGCCTTTGAGGCTTTCAGCAAATGAAAAGTAAACACCACTATTAAAGATGATTTCCCATCCTTTGAGAAATTTACATCATGGTAAAAGACTAATGAAATAAGACTAATGAAACAAAGACTAATGCATAAGACTAATGAAACAAATGGTTAATGAAACAAATAACTTCTTGTGAGTAAGGATTCAACAAAAAATCAGAACTATTGACCAAAAAATATTGCTATTTATCAGTAGATTACATCTGTAATCAATAAGTCCAAACACAAATATTTTAAGTACTGCAATGATCATAGCATAAATGAACTTTGAAGTACTTTCAAAAAAATTTATTTGACATGTAAAATTTATCTTACAGTTAAAATTTATCCTCAGATAGATTCTCTTTTCTGAACAAAAACTGTCAGATAAATGTTCTATCAATAGTATTTATCTATAATCGTGATAGTATCCCTAATGTGTCTTCTCCGTTGTATTCCATTATATATTTATATTCACTCCAGAGAAAAACTTACTTATCTATTTTTGATATGAGTTTTCAGATTTTTGTGACTTTAATTTGACGATTTATCATTTTTGTTTATTCTATAATGATTAAGGACGGCCCCAACGTAAATATGGTCTCGCCACCGTGTGTTGGGTTCAGCCAAAATGGTTGCACATTGATGTTCGCTGCTTCTAGCCTCAATTTGCCCACGTCCTAAAGCATTGCTTCTTATAAAGCAGTTCTTATTTGTCATTTGTTTACTGTAACTCATTAAAGTATAACTATTTGAATTTTGAAAAAAAATGACAGTAATTTGTATTTGTATTTGTTACACATGAACCTAGGCTTTTACAGTTATACTGAAGGTTGTCGAGGTGTTACTCGACTCGCGCGCGGCTCGCTTCTGGAAGATTCTAGGTCTTTTAACGGAGACTTTCCTCATTGTTGACGAGACTATATCCGTCTAACGTTCTAACAAAACGCTTTAGCTGCGTGAGTCGGGTAACACCGCAACAACCTCATTGAACCCTCAGAGACGATTTCATAGGCAAATGCCCCAAGCGCACTACTATAGGATTAGCGGATTTGGAAATCGAACCCACCATCTTCGGCATAGAAAGTCAGGGAAGATACTAATACACCACCAACCAAAAAGTAAGGGTTGGTAAAAAATTTAGTTGCTCCTTGAGGTTGCTACACGTTGCATAGCCCTGCTGCCGCGAAGCGGCAGCCTCCGGCCGCCGCGCGCTTGCATGCGGCGGCGTGGCTTTTTTTGAAAAGGGTCACAACGAGACAACCTTCAACCTTGAGGGCCAATGATAAAACAATTATTTTTTATACATTAATAAAGCAACAATTTTTATTTTCGACCGCAACAGCAATCGAAATATAAAATACTATACATCAATTCAATAGCACAGCTGACGCGCAAAAAAGGGCTCTGGTTAGAGCAACACTCCAAATGCAGTGTAGCAGCAGACTGGCACAGCACAAAGAAAAGCATAATTACTTGCTTTGAAGCTGAAGCCACACGCGCGAGCAAAAACTGATAAAACAATATATTCATTAATAAAAGAGAAAAGCCAGCATCAATGGAACTTGACACCCATCAACTTTAAAACTTAGCTACGCAGCTGGAATAAGCCACATTTTGTGGCGCGCGGATTTGACGAGATGATATCCGTCTAACGTTCTAACGAAACGATCTCGTTCAGCTTCAGCTGCGTGAGTCAGGTATCACCGCGACAAGTACAGACCGACCGGGTTAACACTTGCCTTGCAAACTCAATCGTCAATGCGCACACTCCACACTGCACACGGCACGCAAGGCAATTTTTTTTAAAAACAATATTTCAATAAAACAATATTTCAATTTAATGTCATTTTACATTCAATCGAAAAAGAAACATTACATATAAAAATATCAAAGTATGGTATGGTAATGTCTCATCCTAAAGTATAATTTATGCTACCGGGACAAAGGAATGCACTCACTGACGTTTTTGTGCACACCAAAACGGCTGCATTATTGGACAGATTATTAAGATGTTCTTTAGCATAGTTATTTAGCATTAAATGATGAAATTACCATCCACAAGCAGAAAGATTTTGATTTGGTGCTCTAGCTCCATGTGGGTAACGTAGTGAGTGGATTCTACTTAATTCACAATGTATTAGCATATTAAATAATTTTAGAAAAAATTTTAAAAAATCAATAAGAAGAAATTTATTAAAAACAACCAATCATTAACCCTTACTAACACTTACTTTAGACTTTCTAATATTACTTAATACCTTACCTGTCTAGCACCTACTACTAAGAATATAACTTAA
>JH153480.1:144374-156644 GCA_000226015.1 Mnemiopsis leidyi | reverse complement strand
CAATTGATTGCCAGTTGTTAGCTGAAGCCACTAAAGATAGAATTGATTTCATTTCTTACATTTAGATAATTTTCCTGTTGATATTTTCAAAATAGAGGGCTCCATCATCTAGCAAAAGAGATAAGGAACGGATTGAATGCAGGCAGATGGAAGGTCATTAATGAAGATAGTAAATAGTATCGGGCCCAGGATACTTCCTTGTGGCACTCCTGATGTAGAAATGTTCTAATTACAATTACAATTAACTTACACTCCTTCCAACTCTTGTTCGCTGCCTATGTGCAGATAAATAGCTTGAAATGTCTAGAAATATTATTCCTGGATGTTTTTGCTTACCCTTAGCGGAATATATCTTATCAAAAAGGTCAAGCATAAGATATGTAGTGGAATGGTCTTTCCTGAAACCATATTGATGCTTTGATATCAATCCCCTATCATCCAAGTATTGTGTCAGCTGTGAGTTGATAAAGTTTTCGATTGTTTTACTTAGCACAGGAAGGATGGATATAGGGCGATAGTTTCCTGGATTTTCGAATTCACCACCTTTAAAGATATGAGTTACTACTGCAACTTTACAAATATCTGGCATTACCCCAGTTCTCAGGCTTAAGTTGACTATATGTGTTAATGGTGATATAAAAGCTGGGAGAATCAGTTTTAAAACTTTTAGCGGTATGGTATCATCTGTTGACTTATCTTTAGGTATGCTATTTATAAACTCAAGAACTTCAGATTCAGTGACATCCTCAAATTTGTCTAGATAAGATGAGTGTTCTGAGGGACCAGCTTGATCCAGGTATTTTTGAAAGTTGGTGGCATTTTCATCTTGGTCTTGCTAGACTTCTTCCTGGATTTTTGGGCCTATTTGTGCAAAATATTTATTGCATTCATCAGCATCAAGATTACAATTTTGATTGGTAGCCTTTGTAGGAAGATTGGATGCCAATTTTATTGTTTTCCAGACACCTTTTTAACCCAAGATGCAGAAAATACAGTCCATCTGGTAGTATCTGTTGGTGTTGATGGTGAATGCGAAGCATTTCTTTTCCTCTTGACTTCTTGAGGATGAAAAAGTAGAATATGTAATATTCTAACTTAAACTTAAGTTTTGACTAAACATAAATATCTATTAACTTGACAAATTGCTACTGTTATAAGTGCTAGAGTTAGTCTTAACAATTTTTATCAGGATGCCTTTAATATATCCACTGCATGCCAAAATAAAATAGAAATTGTAATTATTATTATAACTATATTCTAGTGTCGCTAACTATATTACTTTATAGTTTCTAAGTACAATTGTGTTACCTAATTCAATAGACTTTAACAGCACTTTGGGTTTAGATGCCTGATATGAATATACAATTTCAGATGAGATATGAGTCAAGGTTATGGCTATGCTCCCCCAACTTTAGAGGAAGCAATCAAGTCTTACCAAAAGGCTAAAGAAAAAGCTGCATTGATTGAGAAGTATGGTAAAGTGAATTCTAAAAATTACAGCAGGTATGGCTCCAAGAATAATGATCTTTTACTCAGAAGGCACCTTGTTCAACAACGTCGTAGGGGTTACAGTCAGGGAAGCATCTCAGAGATAAATGATTCTGATGAAAATAGTACAAGTGATGATTACCCCAAAAGGAAAAATAAAAATATGCGAAAGGTTTTTAAACACAGAGAGCCTCACTTGCATAATAACGCTTTGGTGTCTCATCAGTCCATACCTGCTTGGTCTCATCCATATCCTGTAAACTCTTTCCATCAGTATAACCCTTTTATCAATGCCTATCCAAATATGCCTGCCCATCCTTCCTTACCTGGACCAGGTTTGCCAGGTCCATATATGAACTCATTCATGCCAAGTCTTCCATACTTCTATCCCCAGCCCCCTCTAGGGCAAGGAGTACCAAATTATCACCTCAACAACCCAAGTCATCCATACTCAACCCAGTATAATGCCAGGCCTGCTGAGCCGATGGATCAGCATGATTTTCAGAGAGATTGCAAGTACTCTCCGGTTCCTTCTAGACCATACAGTGATAGTGATCTCCTTGAAACTCTATCTAAGCACACCTTGCGTGACTCTGATAGGTTTACCATCATTCCTCCCATAAAGAGTATGGATAGAAATACTGCTGCAAAAGTTATACAACGTAATTACAGAGGTTATAAGGAGAAAACTGTATCAGGAGCCATCAGAGAAAAATTTTTTTCTGATTACATCAACAAGTTGATTGATGATTTGCTAGTTGAAGAGTTACTCCCAGATATTTTGGTCGAGGTTCTCCTCTATGGAACAAAAGACATAAAACTACCTAGTGTAACTGAGCGGGTAGTTTGTGAGTTTTCTGAGCAGGTCCTCGATGAGTGTGTTTATGATATGTTACGGACTACTGCCAACTCAGTGCTTTCCGAAATCCTAAATATATATGCTGGTAAAAGGGACAGTAGAAATGCTACTGATATGATGGTATATATTATTGATGAGTTGATTATGCTGCAAATAAGAGATGTAGTGCAAGAATTTTTGAGAGAATACATTGTTGACTTTCAGTGTAAAAGGGTCTTCAATCAACTGGTTTATGAGACTACATCTGTCCTTGTTTGTGAGGTTTTGAAAGAGGACTACCCAGATGAAGAGGAAGATGTACTACCAAAGAAAGGCAAGCCCCCCTTTGATCTGGACAACATCATTCTTGCATCAGTTCTTTGCAAGTCTCTTGTTCCCAATGAAGACTATATTTTAGATGGTGTCATAGCCCAAGGCCTTGCCAATCAGCTTAAACTGGGTAGCAAATAGCTTCATTTTCTGTTTTGTAGATAGCAGATTTCACTGATTTAAATTCTAAATTTAACTAAAGTTAGCTAAAAGTTGAAACTTTGTTTTTCCGGCAATTCAGGGCCATTTGTTTATCCTGGTGGTGGCGAAATCGCGAAATTTGCAGAAATTTACAGTCGCAAAATTTACAGTCGCGAAATTGGCGTTCTTCAGCGTTGAATCGCGAAATTGACAATTGTCCGTGACATATCGCGATGTCGTCCCTTTCCCGCGACAAATCGCGAAATTTCATGTTTTCATAAGCAAAAATTTCGAGTTTTTGGAATTTTACCAAATGTTACAAAATTTGACCAAATGTTACAAAAATTTGACTAAAGGTTACAAAATTTGATCAAACGTTACTAAATTTGACCAAACGTTACTAAATTTGACCAAACGTTACTAAATTTAACCAAACGTTACTAAATTTGACCGAACTTTATTTTTTGTAATTGAGCCAGATAATATTCTTATTGAACTTAACGAATCATCATACCTTGTTTGCCACACCTTGCTTATTGTCTGATTAAGCTAATTTCAATTGATACTCGATAATTGATTGTTTATGGATCGCTTCCTCAATGAGAGGTCTAGATCTGATGAGGTGCAGTGTCTGCCTCACCACCTGCTAGTAAGAGGCCCAGATCGTCTGCTAAGCAGGGCAATGCGTTTTGTTTGTTGAGAATTTACAATTTTGCCGCGAAATTGCGGCGAAATAAGCAATTTTTGCAGTGAAACTGCCGGGAAATAAGCAATTTTTGCCGCAAAACTGCCGCGAAATTAGCATTTTTTGCCACGAAACTGCCACAAAAATTCGGCATTCGAGCTTGTCGCAGCACCGTGAAATTTGGCAAAATTTACCGCGCTAAACAAATGGCTCTGCTGCAATTCAGACTTAAAACGTGACAATTAATTATGAGCTACCCAATTAATAGATATTTGACCCACTAATTCATGGATTGAAAAAAAATCTTGTAATTTTAAAATAGGTATATGTACTTTTTATTTGAATGTAATGGGCAATGGCAGGTGAAACAGAACTGTAAATTTTGTACATTATTGTGTTCCAGTATAAAATACTAACACTATATTTAATCTACTATTTAGTTAAGTAAATCACAGCAGATGTTTTTGACTAACAAAGTAACATTGATTTTGTTTGCAAACTAGTACAACTAGTACTTGAAAATGTTTAAATTTACTACCAAATTACATTCAATTTGAGTTATTGTTTTAGGGTGTATGTCATCACTTCATCACTAGGTAATAAGTACCTATCATTCTTAGTCTCAATGCTAAATTGCAACTTAAAATTAATCATTTATTTTATTAAAACATTATGCCTCACTCCTAAAGTAAAAAGGAATTGAAAATTCAGAATTGCTTAAATCATCACACCCAAAGTAATCACTCTTAATTAAGTAAAACTAATTAGTTGTTTTCTTGGTATAGGTAGTATGTTATCAAGAATAGTACCTGCCCCCCTTGTGAAAACTGTGTCCAAACTGTCAACACTAAACAGTTTGGCGGGACTTCAGCATGGCATTACATATAAAGGTGAGACTTAATTGTTCAAGTTTTATATCTTATTTGTGATAACAAAGTTTTAACGACACAAAGGGGGTTTTATTTAGATTTTATTTATAATTTGCAATACTTATTGTTGTTTACAATTTGAATTTACTTGTTGTTATTTACAGTAAGAATTAGCTTATTGTTATTTACAGTGAAAATTTAATTGATTATCTTGAATTTAATCTATTAACAGCTGCTGAGCAGTAAAATGCAAGTCATTTACTTAATGGACCAGTTTCTTTTATCTTCAGCATTAATTAAGTTATCAGAGTCGCATGATCTGGAATCAGAATATCAAAAAATGTATAAACGTTACTTTGATGAAATCTAAAATCATTAAAAAAGTAAATGGACATCAATTATCAAAAGTCTAAAGTTATGCAGGATACGACACATATAGATAGGTTAAATTAAAATCAAATCTGTCTGTATAAACATAATAAAGTCTATAAAAAACAAAATCTGTATCAAGACTCAAAAATGACGAGACAAAAGAAGTTCAAGTCCCTTAAAAATAAAATTGATGTTGTTGAGGCTAACTTCAAAAAGTGTGTGGTAGGAAAGCGTATTTCTCTCAGTGGACGAATTCAAGTCTATGAAGCTCAAGTCGTGTAAGGTATTACTGTATGGTTCCTATTCTTGGGCAGCTTCTTTAACATGTTCTTAAAAGGCTCAATACGACTCATAGATGTCACCTAAGATGAAATCCATCCTGAATTTTACCTGGTCAAACAAAAGTTCGAATAAAAATTTATATTAAAGATGTGTTGTCATCCCCTTACTGATCGTACGGAACTCTCTAGCTGGACCATGTTAGGTCATGATTTGAGATCGCCTGAAAATATTCCTGCTGCTTTAGCTTTTCTATATGCTTAAGATGGTTGCCATGCGAATACTATCATATCTGATTTAAACTTAATAATAATATTAAAGGGCTACAGTTATTGACCAGACACGGACGTTGCTTTTCTTTCTATTCCGTTTTTGTAAACAGTTATTTATTATATGTTGAGGCCGAAGGGCTAAAGCGTTTTTAGTTTATTAATGTAAAACTGCTCAGACTTTCTGATACTATCAGGAGATGTGGAAGACAAAATATCAAATTTAAAGCTGTCATTAAAATTTACTTACTATCTCTTGACAATAGTTATTGCTATTTACAGTGAAAATTTACTTGACAAGATTGATGTGGTGCTCATTTCCTTCGATATAGCTACAAAATTGTTGTGGTAAAATATTTCTCTTGTCTTTTCCATATTTGCATTTTGGTAGATAATATGCGTCATTTTTATCATCAATTTCAATTCATGTATTACAAAGAATAAACAGGTTATTTGCGATTTGAAAGCTTACGACAGAACCATCGCATCAATTGCTTTTTGTCTTGTATAGTCTTAAAATATTCACTAAATAATCAATTGTAATACTTCATGTACTCAAGTATATCCTTATATCATATCCTATTTTGTATAAATTATCATATACAGTAGAAGCTGTACTGGGCCTCACGAGGGAAAGAGAGGGGGCCCGTTAAATCGAGGGACCCGGTATATAGATTATAGACGCACGGTAAATCGAGGTTTTACTGTACTATCTTGCCCATTGAGGTTTTTAAAACTTCAGATGTTATAATCCATAATATATATCCAACATTTACTGGAATTAGTTTTTAGGTGGAGTCGTCTCTCCATACTTCTTATTTAGCTCCTGAAGAAGCTTGCAGGAACCCTTCGCTCTCTTATACTCCATGATGTTTCCTGCTGCTAGATGTTCTGCAGCTTTCACTTTAGAGTTCTGAAGTGCATTATAAGATTATAATAGATTATGGTTATGAACCTCCTATTACAAAGATATACAGTGTATTCTATATTATTATTCTAGGAACCTACTGTAATCGAATTGAGAAAAGAGTCAGAAATGTTTTCAAAATGCTTGATCATTGGCTTATCTTTGTCGTGTGTTAGCATATAATTTCCGGCTCCTTGCTCCTTTTGAAATTTAAGAATTCATGGTGCTTTTTGTGCTTTGTTAATCCTTAGTTATTTCAGGCTCATCAAATTGCACACTTATTGGCTGCATGATTGAAGGTTAAACATTGACTTCTAACTGAAATTTTCCAATCGAGGCTTTTTTGCTGAAAAGCTTTCTTTGATAGTCTGGTTCTTTATGAGACCTTTTAGAAGATCTTTCTGTCAAAGTTACCTTATAATCTTCAAAATCAGCTGGGTTGTTATTACACCTGTCTCGAGTTTCTATTAACATTCTTGAAGCTCCAAAATCAGATGGAGTTAAATGTATTTTAAACAACCCTCCGTCTATCCTTGTTCCTTCTCTCTGTACCTAAAATGTGTAAACGTTAAGTAAGTTCACTTTGAAATAAGATTTATTGTGAGTTGAATTTTTACTGAAACTTTTAACTCACAAATAAAACTTTTAATTTTATTGGTCACAAATTGATTCGCAAGGTCTTTACTGGATCATCTAGTTTATACTTGCATTTTTGCATATAGGGAATGTATAATCGCCGAAAAGTCATATATACAAATACAAGTCTACATAAGTATAGGTATACCTTACTTAAATATATAAGTTTAAGTATATAATACTTAAGTATTTAAGTATATATTACTTAAGTATGTATGTATAAGTATATATTACTTTTAAGTATTTAAGTATATATCAGTTATCACTTACAATTGATAACATTTTCTGATATTAACGTTTTTTTGACTTGAGGAAGACCTTAACCGGCTCCAATTGAAACCGCACCTTTTAAGAAAGCCTATGAGCAATGAGTGATAAAGTAATAAGAACTTTTAACTATGTTTCAAATATTTCAATGATCATATACTCTCCAGAATGGCTTGAGATGATTCGAATTGAATCAGTTAGATTTTGAACTCTATGTAACTATAGGGCGGTTTAGAAATGTTTAGTTATTTTTATAGTGGATCTCAAATAGAGGTCTCGATGGCTAGGGAAGCCCCATGCCATTGGTGGTTAATCCCCCGATCCGGAGTCAGCTGACCCTAGGGGGAAGGGGGAATGGTAAAGATATAACAGAAAATGTAAATGCAGAAGTAGAGCAGAGAGTATGTACAGAGAGAGCAGGAGGAATGTATAAAAATGACTAAGAACACTGTATTTTGTTTGTTCTGTGTTTTGTACTCGTTTTTTCTTTCATTTTCTCATATACAAGATCATTACATAAAAATACAACTGGTAGCAGCTCTGAGGTCAGAGGTGCCGGTGTTGTACAGGTGTTAAACCAACTGTATAATTCCAAGTCCTATCCTGTTACTTGTAATAACAACAGGGGGCTCTACTGTGTTAAGGTAGTAAGTAAACAAATCCTTATGGACCTCAGAGAAAAGGGTTTGAATGTGAAGTTCTTGCCGACAGCCATCAACTTAGAGTTCACTACTGCCATTACCAACCCCGGCCCGGGTGTGCTGACCAGTAGTTTCAACCTCGGACCCACTTCACATTCAGCTCCGATGGACTGGAGCAGCTCTTGTACATAGGAACTGGGGGCCCTATGTATCATTATTGTTATTACTTAAGTATGTAAGTATATATTACTCAAGTATGTAAGTCTAACCTTCTTAAGAAACCACAAGTCAGCTGAATGTAGAGGCCCCGCCCCGTAGAAGTCAAACCCAGCAGACATGAGAGCATCAAACACCTCTCTTGGGGGAGGGTACTTCTTGTAGAGGATCAGAGAGTCTGGGAATAGGGTACCTGGCATTCCTGAAATTCTTCTGTTAGTGTATATAATCTATATTTTCTTTTGTCAGTGCATTCCTGGAATTGTTTCGTTAGTGCATTCCTGGAATCGTTTTGTTATTGCCCACCTGGAATTTTCTTTTGTTATGCATTCCTGGAATTTTGTTTTGTCAGTGCATTCCTGGAATTGCTTTGTTAGAGTATTCCTGGAATTGTTTTGTTAGTGCATTCCTGAAATTGTTTAGTTATGCATTCCTGGAATTAGTGGAATTGTTTTGTTATTGCATTCATCGAATTGTTTTGTCATTGCATTCCTGGAATTGTTTCGTTGTTGCATTCATGGAATCGTAAACTGTTAAGTTATACCTATAGTAGTTTTATTTTGCGCAATATCGGCAAATTGGAAGATCAGCTACGGCCTGTTTAAGGCTACTATACATGTCCAGGCCCATATACGGCCGTATAGTGGCCGTATAGTGATATTATACAGGTAGTATCCTGGCCGTATTCAGGCCGTAACTGATCTAACAAATGAGCTAGTCTGAAACAGTTAATACCAGGCTGCATATAATCAAACAAACCTTTAATAGAAGTAGATCCTACGTGTTCCCAGGTAACTTCATTATCAGCTACAATCTCAGCTGGAATGTTACTAAAGATAGCCTCCTTCTCCTCCCCAATAAACTGCTTTATCTCATCATATGGCATGTCGTGAATGAACTCCATGTGTCCCCCCATCCCAGCTATAACTTTCTTCTCCATGTTGTAAGATTTTAGCTTTTCTGGATCTTGGATCATTTCGTAGAGCTGATCGTTTGTGTATTGTACTTCCTCCATCGTCCCTCTAATTATTAGTGGACTATCAGTTAACACTTGATTTACAACACTGGAAACTGGTGATAATCTGCTAGAAATTTAAGGTCTGAAAATATCAACGTCAAAAAGTACAAGAATCTTAACGTCTGAAAATATCAACGTTTATTAGTACAAGAAAACTTACGCCTAAAAATATCATCGTTTATTGGTGCAAAAAACTTAACGTCTGAAAATATGAAAATTTAATTTAATAGTGCAAGAAACATAATGTCTGAAAATTTGAACATTCAATGGTGCAAGAAACTTAATGTCTGAAAATATAAACATTTAATGGTGCAAGAAACTTAACGGCTGAAAATATGAACGTTAAATGACGCAAAAAACTTAACGTCTGAAAATATAAACATGTAATGGGCTGGTGGTGTAGCGGTTTTCTTCTCGGCTCCCACGCAGGAGGTCGGGGGTTCAAATCCCGTATCCGCCAGTCCTAGAGAAGTGCGCTAAGGGCATTTGCCTATGCAACCTTCTTCGGTCGACTCAGCCGATTGATCGGGAAACCATGATGAACGTTAAATGAGTAGCTGCCTATTGCAGCGAAGTCTCGGGCGATAAAAGTATGGTACACACTACCTTAACCGTCACTGGCGTGTTTGTATAATTGTACATTCGGCCTCCTGTACTTGGCCGTTACACTTGTGTAACATGTGGCTGTTGGAGTGTCCGAATTAAAATAAGCATGAGATTTAAACAATGGTGCAAGAATCTTAACGTCTGAAATGTGATATTTTAATAGTGCAACAAACTTAAACTCTGAAAGTATCAACGATCAATAACACTGCAATGACCTAAACAGTTCAAGAAAACAACGGAAAAGAAGCTGCACAGAACTGAGGGCCACAATAAATCAATTTTAGTGTTAACATGACATTAGTCTCATCAGCTGAATAAAAGCCAGCTGTCTATTTGAAGAAAGTGTTGGGCAACGTGTTACGACTTACGAGCTGTAGTCCCCTGTAGTAACCCGATGTAATTACCTCTGTTATTATTACGAGCTGTAGTCCCGTGTAGTAACCCGATGTAATTACCTCTGTTATTATTACGAGCTGTAGTAGTCCCCTGTAGTAACCCGATGTAATTACCTCTGTTATTATTTCGAGCTGTAGTCCCCTGTAATAACCCGATGTAATTACCTCTGTTATTATTACGAGCTGTAGTCCCCTGTAGTAACCCGATGTAATAACTTCTGTTATTATTATACCCGGCGCTTAGTTACAACTGTATAGTTTGCACTTGTTTAATTTTACAGGAAACAAAATATAAACAATTCCGTTTGCAGATGAATACTGCAACACTGAAATTTCCTTACGATTGATAACAAATCTTTGGTGAAATAACTTTCAGAAGCATTAACACCGACGTACCACAAAGAGTTGCAGCAAAGTAGTTCACGGAGAACATGAGTTTCTTAGTGAGTAATACACAGTGCACATTGTATTGTACCATAAACAACCAAACCGGATGTTGTTTTTAAAGAGCAGCTCGCCGTCTTGTACTGTAATGTGTTTATCCACTTGCATGTAAGTTATAATTTGAATATGTGAACTCTTCATGTTCAAATCTAGGCGAGGAGGGGTCAACCTCCGACCCTGACTATCTAGGATTTGACCCAAATGAATATTAAGAAAATTTTATACAAGTTTGGCACCACAAAAAATTGAGTACAACACCACTACAAATTTACTGCGAGTACGACACCACTGCAAATATAGACTAGAGGCAGTCTACGAAGACCGCGGACCACTTCACCTAAAGCAATAGTTTCAGCAAGCATTTGCAATTCCAACAAAATGTGACCTAATCGGCAGTATCCAAGAAGCGAACCAGTACGCGAATCAGTTTGCGTACTGGTTCGCGAACTGGGTCGGGCTTCTTGGATACTGCCACTTAATCATACGGTATGATTGCAAGATTACAGTTGACACCTTCTACGAAATAAATTGTTGAGCTAAACAAGTATATGCGTTAAGTCAATAAAGACGCCGTGGTTGTTATGAAAGGAAACTAACAGTATCCAGGAACATGAATGGTCGATTGGGACCCACCTAAATCACTTTAACACGGTGCCCCTCAGTAATCCATCATGAATGATAGGGAAGGGTAAATACAACAAAAGGGTCTACCGAGAAGGACAGTGGGTGGTTGGAGCTAATGATCGGAACAACGGTAACTACTTGCAACTTCCCTGTCCGAACAACAGCAGAGACGCCCCAACTCTTCTTGGTGGTTCCTCTGTTAGTGGCTGGATTTTTACAGCAGTTTTACCTGTCAGCTGGCACCCAAAAAGTGTGTAAAATACGGGCCGCTATGGTAACAACCCACCCCTAAAGTAACTAATCAAGTTCGAACTTCGAAAATTTTATGGCTTGATGTTATTGGCTTGGTGTTTGGCAAGACTATTAGGTTATCTTATAGACAGGAATGCAAAAAGGAACGCAGAAAAGTGTGAAATTTTTCATTCAAATCTAAAAACGAAGAAATGATATGTTGCGAAGTTTTGACAAATTGGAAAACCAGGAACGGATATATTGAATTGAGATTCCCTGAAATTCAGCTATGAGTAGATTAGAAAAATAGCAATTATTTGTGGTTAGTTATAGCTGTTTTACATGATTCCATAAGAAAGAGCGTGGTAATGAACTTCTAAAGAAAATCTTCGTTTGTTCTTCATCCTTGAGGTAAGGAAGACAAATAGATCCTATTTGAACGAAACTTCATTAAGTAAACTCTGGTATTGATTTGATTAGGAACCGACCGGTCCAGAATTTTGGCCGCCGGACCGGAAACGGCCGGAAATGGATCTTATTTCCGGTTAGCCGGATTTTGCCGGACCGGAAACAGGTGTTTTTATCAAAAATTTTGGGTAGCCGGATTTGACCGGAAATTCTATACTGGTTGTTTTTCGATTGATAATAAATTTTTGAACCTTAAAATTTGATGAGTGGGACTGGTCCCAGTTAGTGGAACTAGTCCCAATAAGTGGGACTGGTCCCAGTAAGTGGGACTGGTCCCAGTTAGTAAGACTGGTCCAAGTTAGTGGGACTGGTCCCAGTAAGTTGGAATGGTCCCAGTTAGTGGGACTGGTACCAGTAAGTGGGACTGGTCCCAGTTAGTGGGACTGGTCCCAGTAAGTGGGACTGGTCCCAGTAAGTGGGAATGGTCCAAGTTAGTGGGAGTACTAACGAGAGTCGGCTAACAAGTTGTACAGCTGGCCGCTGGGAAGATATCGGTTCACAGGTTCCCAAGCAGAAGAATCGATACAACAGCGGGCTTCGGTCACG
>JH153480.1:92783-104641 GCA_000226015.1 Mnemiopsis leidyi | reverse complement strand
CCTATACAAAAACAAACGCAGCAACGGAAAAATCGTGATCTGACAGTATATTTACATTCTTTTTGTTTTTTTCTTTTAGTTGTTGGTTTTTTAGCTTTTTTTGTTTTTTGTTTTATTTGTTTTTTTGTTTATTGTTTTATTTGTTTTTTCGAAAAATCACTTCCACCTAAACAAAAAACAAAAAAAACAATGATCCTCCCCCTAAACTTGAAAAATAGTAAGTAAAAAAACATAAGACGGAGTTTATAAGGGTTTAAACAGTAAAACTACATTGAAAACATAAAATAATCAAAAATGAGGTTAGGAGATTTGTAATGTTTGGCTAAAGTAGCTTAACAAATCGTTCGTAGATTGTATGGAAGAAAAATTAATAACTTCAACTCAGCAGTCAATACTTGTTTCTCCTTTCTATAGAGTTTCGAGCACATATGTTTTTCATAATCATTTAGGGAAAATAGGAGATTAGATCCGACCTATAGCCGGACAGTACCAGGCCTATAAATGGCCTATATCAAGCCTTTAATAGCCTACCTATATCAAGCCCTGATTAAGCCCATATAGGGCCTGTAAACACCCAATAGCCGGCCTATATCCTAGCTTTGCTAAAAAAGTATTTGCAATTCAAATATTAACTTTGAATTTTGGTGTGTTATTTTATGCCTCTCTAATTTCTTATCTCAAACTACTTATTAACGATAAAAGTAGTTCAATTTTTGATTTCTAAATAAATATAACTTAATTAGTTATACTAATGATGAAATAAACAATTTCAATGTATTAAGTGACTTTTCATAATTAATAGACACCATTTTTATCTGTTAGCAAAAAGAATTTTCTGATGGCCAGCTTTAGGCCTGATATAAGCTGGCTTTTGGCTGGCGTTAGCCTTGATATAGGCCAGTTATCGGCAGTTTATAGGCCTCAGGCCTGGCATTGGCTTGATATGAGCCTGGTACCGGCCGGTATATTAGCTTATTATAGACAGAGTATTCCACAGTTTTTAATACTTTCAACACAACTATTGTTAGTGTAGTATGTTATTAAACACGAAGGTTCTATCCTCACAGAACGTTTTCAGTGAGAAACAGTGGAAAGTAAGTGCTGATTTAACAAATAGAAGTCAATGAGATAATGTCAGTTTTTTATTATGTAAAAGAAAAAGTCATCTCATCAAGATTAAGTGGGTGTAAGGCGATACGACAATAATCAAACAAACGACTAATCAGATTAAGACACTTGATTAGGAAACGATTAAGTGTCACCGTAAGAAATGCAATTAAGTTAATTCAGCACTATGAGGACTACTTCTCTCTATCTAATTCCGCTCGAAAGTGCGTGTTAGTCTGTCATCGACCATTAATGTTAGACTTTACAAATTGAACGTCTTATGCCATAGTAACAAAGTGTTTCTGAGTTATAAATTATCGTTACTCACTTTTGTGAAGACCGTTAATCACTACATTTTCCATAGCATTATCGGAAATGTCAAGATCCCAAGGCTATATCCCTCTCCTCTTCTCTCTACTTCTTTCCCCTGCGTTCCCCTCCTTTTACGACTGTTACGACACTAAATGTTGGGGAGCAGGTGCAGCTCGAAACATTTCCGTACCTTGCGACAACTCCTACAACTACTGTTCCCTCAACCGTCTGGGACTCCCTCTCTGCATGGCTGACGACAGTTTCCACCAAGGCCTGGGACACGGGGTGCACTGTTTTGGACATTACAAATGTGGGACTGATATCAGGGGGGGTGCTATTTGTCAGGACCAGGATTACTCCGAGTTGGCTGTTTTCATCGTCCTGGCGTGTCTTGTTATATTTCTCATGCTTCTCATTTTCTGCTGTTGGGCGAAACGTTTATCCGAGCCAGGCAACAGGAGTAATTGTTGCTGGAGGAGGAGACCCGGGTCGCATGTTCGGTTTACCGAGTATACTGAGTTGCTAGTAAGGGAGCAGGACAGTGATCCTCCCAGAATCAGGAAGGGACAGGTCGTCTACCCAAACTACACTTTTGTCTGAAAATGTGCTCTGATGCTCGCCACGTTTTGTAAGAATATTTGTACTGGAGAGTTGTCTTTGCACGCACTTGAAACTTTACAGAAACTTCAGGCGCCTTGCTTGTTCTTGGAAAATTTGAAAGGCAACGGTTTTTATGCTGGCGTTGTGCCTAAGGTGGCGCTATGTTATCTGCAGAGATACAGGTCTCAAGGAGGACAAATTTAGAGAATTAGTCTAGTTCTTTTTGCATTCAGAGAACAGTTCCCTCTGTGTTAGGTTTTTATTACTAAATCACTTAATATTATCATTATATATTTAGTTTATATTATTCAGTTAATGAGCATGCTCAGACCCAATTTCTTAGAAAAGGTACAACGTCAAGCATCTAATTCGATGCCAATCTTACAACCTCGAATTTATATCAAGAACAAGATATCGTCGAGCCCACTACCCATTATCGAAAATCGTGGCTTAAAAGTAGAAGCAGTTCAAGTAATTTTGCAAACTTGCAGGTTACCTGTACAATATTGTAATGGGAAATAAGAGTCCGGAGTCGCGAAGAGTGTCGGTCGTCAGAGAACTGAGACAAGGTAAAAACGCCGACTGAAGTGTCGATCAGGCACACTCCGTACTGCCCTTCCTCTTCGCACACTGCCATTAGATAACAGTTTTGTACCTCAGGAGATTGACCTGTGTGGGTTCAGATTAATAATTTTATACTTGTTTGTTCAAATATAAAAATTCTGTTAAAATACTACCATTTTTCCGTAAAAGGTCTAGTTTGAAAGATCGGGTATAATGTAAGGGAAATTAATAACTAATCATTTTATCTTCTATAATTGGACGAGTAACCTAACAAAAATAAGTAACCCGACTAAAATCGTCTGCTTATTTCCAGACAATTGAAATGTCCAGAATGAATCAACACTGCTTCATGGTTTGCAGGCACAATTAGACATTTGATCTGCCCAACACATGCCCCAAAATAAAGTTACTGAGTTTTCTGATCCAATTTGTGGTCAGCAACAAAGATTTGAGAAATTAAGATCCACGATCACATGTACACGAATCAGCACTTTGACGATTTACGTTTATATATTTCTCTGTTACAATAGAAAGGTTTATAACGAACAATCGGCTTTTTCAAATTGCCATACTCCTTTTTAGACCTTAAAATAAACCGCAGGATGCGCTAGGTAAAAACAAGTTATTTGCTTGACAAACGTTTTGTAACACGTGAAGCAAGTCATCGAATGAACATCTGACTTTTTAGCATTTGGCCATGATTAAAACTTCTGAAAAGTACATTCTTAGGGCTGCCGATTCGACGGTATCGTTGCAGATGTCTTTCAAAGGCTCATTACTTGATACTATTTACTGCATGCTGCTCGCATTTGCGTGCTACCACTTCTACTTCTTCATGGTTTACTTCTTTGCAGTCGACTTTTTCTAGATCCCCGCTTTTCTTAATCAAAACTTACTCTAAGCATCTCATTTATATACGTAGAACTTACTTTTATAGATAGCTAAAAATACGCGACTTCCGGTCTGCCATGCTTATCACTTTCAAAATGTTCAAAATTGAGTGCCAACGTTACAGGTAAAATTTAAAACTAGACTTCTAAAATAAAATCTGTATCAAGACAATGGATATTCCGGGATATGTGCATAAGAATTTAAAAATGTTTAATGGAAATATAATATTGTGGTCTTTCTCATAAAATTATCGTTTCTGGACCGCCGTTTATCTCATGTATTTGATACGGTACTTAGGTGCAGTTGGGCTAATTCCAAAACCAGACTTGGTAATCTGAGATCATGTCTACACTCTACCCCGAACAACAGGACACATAACCTATGTTCGAATCTTTTAGAGTCGGTATCTTTTAGAGCCGATCGTTGATATCTGCATCATATCGGCGGTGCAAGCTTTAGTGGCTTGGCATGGACGATTTGCAACAATCTTACTGTACTCTGTAGACGCGATGAGATAGTTTTTCGATAGAAGAAAAGTAAAATCTCTATATCCCGGATAACCCATCCTACTAGTTACTACTTCAGCTTCTCACTTGTAATTTCTTCTTTACAAACCACCGACATCGGGGAAAAGATCGCTTTAAAGCTATAATCGCCTGCTGTTGTTTTTGGTAATATATCGATACTTGTCAACTAATGAATATCAATCTTTCTGTGAAACTTTACTTTTGGGAAACTTTGTCTGCCTCTGTATGATCAGTACAAGTTATAAACTTGAACTTATGAACGTACGCAGCACATGATACATATCATATTTCAAGTCTTTTGAACAACTGCAATTGTCAATACTCAGTATTTTGCTCTGTATTCAGTTTGGACTTTGGAGTCAATTTGAGAGTTTGGTGGGAAAAGTAACGTACCGTTATTACTTTTCAGCAAATACGAGCAGCTTGTATTTGCTTAATTGTAATTAAGTAATGGCAGCACGTTTTTAGTCACTTCATGGAAAATTGGGCTGCCGGCGAATATTAACATGCTAGTACTGATTGTGATAATATCTAAAGTACTGGTGTCTAGACAGCAAATGCGCCTTAATATGCTGGCCAAATCAAATAATAAAACTATAGCATATATTCTCCATTACAGGGACATGAATCTGAACGAGCTGCTTACGAGATTGGGAAGCAGGTCGCCGTGCGACTCACCTCCAGACACCCCGACAAACCCTGCAGTTTTCTACCAGATGGAATGTGGGTCCCAGCACTACTACACTCCCAAACTCTGTCGTCAGCTCCCTCTCCGGGAAGTGGAGGGATTCTGCAAGGTGGAGATGCGACACACCACCTCCAAGTTCAAACAGGGCAAACTCATCCATGTCAATCACTTCAAGAAAGAGAACTTTGTAAAGAGTCTCAGACGATCCATACAAATGCAGCCGATGTTAGATTCGACGGTGAGAAATGAGATGTTATGTAGACGGAGCAAGGTAATACGGTTACCTAAGGATGCCGCAAAGAGTATAACATCTCACAGTACTCCCGCTGTCTCCCCCTTACCTGAGGTACAGAGTTGATCTAACTGTATCTGATCTAACTGTATCTGATCTAACTGTATCAGATCCAACTGTCCCTGATTTACTGTCCCTGATCTAACTGTATCTAATCCAACTGTCCCTCATATAATTTTCCCTGATCTAACTGTCCCTGATCTAACTGTATCTAATCCAACTGTCCCTCATATAACTTTCCATGATCTTACTTTCCCTGATGTAACTGTCCCTGATCTAACTTTCCCTCGATGCTCCTGATCTATCTGTATCTAATCTGTCATTTCGTTTTAAAAGACAAAACCAGATGTCGTTTTAAAGTCAAAGCCAGATGTATATTGTATATCCTGTGTACTATCCTGGATTTGTAATAGTTTAAATCAGTGTATCAGCCTAATTTTGTGAATGCTTTCATTTATACATGTATATGAATCAGCCCAATTTATGTTTGTTTTTACTGTAGTGAGGGACGACGGATCAATCAAAATCTCGCAGGTATTGATCGGCATGGCATTTAAATTATATGTAAATTTAATCTAAGCTATCGTATTGTTGGGTGGAAATATGCGTGAGTTACCCACGACTGCATGTTGCACATTTCAAAGTAAAATATTTTGAAATCTATAATTCTTCCAGAGCCGATCCAGTATTCCGAGTTTGCTAATACGGCACAGTCCCATCTTAAAATGCCATAGTCCGAATCCTATGATATGTGGAACCTGAAGGACAGTTCTAATTTTTTCCATTTCTCGATTTTCATGAATCATGAATCATGACTAAAATTGATGAGAAAATTGTATTCTTCCCAGAGTTTCTTGTAGTTGTTGTGAGGGCCGCACAAATCTACCTTTTCAACACTTCTGCTATCTGACTAACACGGATTGGGTAACTAAATGAGATGAAGCGATCTGATTGCCGTCAAGTTCTGCTACAAAGGTGTGTCGAAAAGATCTGGGACTGCTCCACGTCAATATTTCGATTACTTCATCTCAAAATCATTCTGAATTGAATCGTAATAATGGCTTTTTGATTGTTACGAAAAGAGATTTGATTGCCATTGAATGAATGATGTAACAACTGTCAAGTATTACTGGTCGACAATTTGCAGATTATAAACTTTAAATTTATAAAGTTCCCAATGGCAATGTTGTGGGTGGTCTCAGCACCGCATACAGTTAATGTACTTTAACATTTGGATAAACAATTTAAGAGACATTTGATTTCGCACCGCAAAAGCAATCAAATAAATCTTGCCACACACGTAGCGACTTTCACTCAATAAATATGTATCATAATTAAGCCGCAATACAATTTTATAGCCAACGCAAAAAAATCGTGATTCCATCGCATATCGCATCCAAGGCGGCGAACCTTCCTACCTAGTTTGGCGACTGAAGTCTTGAAAAATTATTTCTTCGTGAAGGGACACTCGCTAACAAGTGTTAAGCATTGCATATATAACCACTTTATACTTAAATAAGTGTACGGAAATTTATAGTCTAAAAATTGACACCGCTACTTCAACCTAAATCAAAAGCAAGTGTTTACAATCATAACTGTCATTCTTGCAAAAACAGGTATTGGTAATTTTTATAGCAACTTTTCAATGATCAAATATAGAGACATTCTGATAGCTAAAAATACCATTACTTACCTTCTAGAACGCTGTGAGTCTTGGTGCCCTTGGTTATAACAGCACACACTTCTCGGCTTACGGGTTTCCCCTTTATTTCCCCCGGACGAGATGTCTGCTCAATACGAGCCTTATTGAGAGAATAATATTTAATACAGAGGAAGTGTTTATCTAGATTTAAGTATATTATGGCTCAGCAATGACAGTTGTGAGATCGTTTAAGTTAGGGGTTCGGCAGTAAATTTAAGCACAATTGTAACGCATCTCAACGATTGAATTAATGGATATCCAACTTGGCGATTAAGTTATGTTGATAATAGTCTGGTAAGTAAATAGGTAAGGAAATTAAAGAGTTTTACGAAATGATCCTACCACTCGAAATCCTTTCTGAACTAACGTCTCAGAGTACCTCCCAAACGCTTTCTCAGGGAAGCCACAATGAGCAAAGGTTCCTTTCATGTAGATCAAGCCAAGCTCCTTGACGGCGATCTCAGCATCCATGTGATATAGCTCGTAGAACTTCCCCACTTTAAAGAACAGAATTAGGTCAAAGTTCTTGCTCTGAAAAACGGAATGAATAACATTTTACAATGAACGAAGTTTCTGTGTTTTGTTTTAAAGGCCAACAAATACAAAAAAAGCGAATTGAAATTAATATTGGAGCGAGAAGACGATCCGGAAGAAGTTAGAAATTTAGTTATAAAATAACTAATTTAATTCCTGTTAAAGACGAACCTTAATCTCCCACCACTGTCTCATGCCGGGAGTACACTTGCTCAGAAAGTCTAAGGGAACGTGAAGTGACCTTGCATCGTAATCTTCATGAGAAGGTGGTCGCTTTTCTCGGTCCTGAGGTGAGTTCAACATCAGCACCGTGATCAGACTGTAACCCGCGGTAAAAAACTGTACAGCTAAACAGGTCATAAAAAAGTATATTAGAGCTTTGTTCCACTGTTTCACTCACCTTTATGGTTTCTGGCTTTAGCCACTTCAATGTATGATGTAAATATTGAGTCGGTTCAGCGGACTGAAATGTTTATAATCAATTTCGACAATTTGCTAAATCATTGTTACATGACGTAAGGACAAAGGCTAATCTTATATTTTCTGTTTCCAGGATGAATCAGACGAAACAAGGTGGAAAATGCTTAATGTTAGCAATTGAGACCCGATCGTTTTATCAAACCACTCAATACCTTCTTGGGTAAAACGCTATTCAATAATTAAACCAAAACAAACAGATGCGGAACAAAAGAGTAAACAAAATCAGCAATTTCCGAATGGTCATGGGTATTCATGAGTGAAAACGACAAACTTACTGAGACTTTGACATCGCTAGGTGTTCTGGAAAACTTGGCAAGGTTAGCGGCAGCTCTGCTAGAGTTATAAGCAGGAGTTATCGGGGTTCGAGGAGTGACAGGAGTTTTAGGAGTAACAGGTGTTCGAGCAGCAAGCGGCCTTTTCGATTCTGTTGATCCTGCATTTCCGGGGAGCTTGCTTTTAGGAGTTTTTGGTGATTGTTGAAACTCTTCGCTGGCGGACCTTTCCCCTTCGTCTTCAGGATCCGGGGCATAGTCGCTGTCTGAAGTTTTATTTAAAGAGGTTAAAGTCGCACGCTGCATGGATCAAGGATTCATAAATTGAAGCAAATGATAGTCTAAGCTTCTACGTATAATTCGTTTTTAAAGCATCGAAATTATGACGGTTACAATGGTAACCGGCGGTGACGTTGAAGTTTGTCAGTTATCACAGTTATTTAACAAGCTTAGTTGGTGCTTGGATATGTATGGCATGGCGCCTGCCTCATCTAGATCAAACCGCTAAACGCGCGCGTCGCAAAAATCTCTGCGCGTGGCGGTAAAATATGATGAAAGCAAGGTGTTTTATAAACAAACTTACAAATTGGTGTACGCGCGCTACGATCACAAACAGAGCACCAGTGGCAATCCCCCATAAAATTTGTATGGGGATCCAAGGTATCATTTTGTCTAAATCTTGATTGGCCCTTCCAAGAATTTGGATGAGGTGTCATTTGCCGCCGCCCCGAAAATTTGAACAACTTCTATTACGAAATTGCTTCTAAGTCATCTGACATGGCTTAGAAGATTTTGTTCCTGCAGTGGGCTGAAGAACCTTCTCACTACCAAAGCTGCTTTAATAATTTCAATCGCTTTGAAAATTTGCAAGAAAACAATAACTATTTTGCTGCACTACTAGAAGATCTGTGTTGGATTTATGCTAAAAAGTGAAATGTGGAATAACTAGTACAGTGCAACTGATAACAATTATTATTGATTATGACTCACGAAAGAATGAAGCTCAATTGTGAAATTGCTTTTAAGTAACTTAAAATGCACAATTTCTCAAAAAAATTTTGCCTGCGGCTGGCTCATTGAACTGAAAGTGACGTTACATTATATCAATAATAAAGAAACTTTAGCTTAGCTTATACCGCCTCCTTATATTTGAATAGACAAGAAATGTTGTGCAAGTGCGAGTTAGGTGGCGCGACGCGAAGCGCCGCTGAGGGAGCATTCTTGGCAAAGTTTAAGCTTAAAAGTGACCTCCCCATTTTTGTGCATCTTCCTTCACCGGTCCATTGTCCTATTGCACCACTTGGCTTAACACCTAAACATATAAAGTCGTTCAGATTTCACTGATATTTTTTGGTGAAAATTGGAGGTAAGAAGAAAATTGGAGAGGAGGAAGAAAAGAAATAAAAACACAAAATGTGATACACCGTAACACATAGTACCTGAATCAGAGTCGATAACGTTTGATTTCCTGGCTCTCTTTTTTGGTTGGACCACTTTTTGTTCCACATCATCATCGCTTTCTTCATTTTTACGTTTTACTTGTGTCTGAACAGAACATGGTACAGTAAGCAAAATATAGATAATAGAAGGATCAGGGATCAATAGAAGTTAACATAATATATACACGTTAGTTTTGGTGAACGTTAGTTTCAATACAAATCTTCATACATGCGGCAGTCAACTAGTCAAGCTGACAATGTCAAAACAATTGATAGTACTTTCAAAAACTTAATATCAAAACTATAATACAGATGACCAAAAACCTTCTTTTCATCATCTAAATCCATGTTCTCAACCACAGAGATTTCTTCGTCAACAGAACGCATTTTACTGGTTCTTTTGGACCCGACATTTTCCTTGTCATCACTGTTGGTGACAACCAGTAAGTCCAACCTCTCAGAGTTGGACTTACTCACAAACCCATCTGCTTCCTTACACGCCCTTTCTTGATCAGGATCTTCTTCCACAAACTTAACATCTGTACCCGACCCACGATACTCCTTGCAGTACCTGCAGTGAAAATTTTTGATAACAACTTCCGAGATTGGCACGTCATCATTACGTGACTTGGCAGAGACTTATGCAATAAACCAGATTTTGACTTATTAATTCTCTGGAAGAAAAGGTGACCTAAATGATAGATCAAATAGAAAAGTAACTTTGCGGAAAGACTTACTTCGAGGAAGAGTCAAGAAACGGGAGGAAAATAAACTTACTTTGCGGGGACCCAAGCTCGAGAGGGGGGAAGATCGAAAAACTGCACATGAGTTTTTTGAACACCTTGTTTGTTAGTTCTCTGGTTTCTGTTCGATTCAGGGTCGTCACAAACAATTGCAGGCCACCAAGGAAACCCCTCCAGCTTAGCCCAAACTAAGTTTCCTCTTTGATCTCTGAATGGATCCATTGCAGTATTAGAATAAGAACGAATAAAATCGTAATTCAAAAAGCAACAATAACAATACTAATTTCAGGCGATTGTTACCTGCTATTTTTGCCCACATTTATTCCACAAATAATGCGATTGCTAATTGACACGACGGCTTTGCGATTGCCGTCATCTGAAAAGCTTAAACGTATTTTCTATTTTCTAGTCCTAATTGAACTCATGTTGTACTACTTTTGGTGCATGAGGGCCAGCGTCAAGCTGTTGGTGCTACAGCCTACCATATTAGAGGTAAATGAATTTCTGGGGAGGTGCAAAATTTCAGAACTCATTTCTTTTTATGTAATGCTGATACCTTTTGTGTTGGAGGTCAATCTGTGTCCATAGGACCATGTGAGCACCGAGAACTAAAGCAGGGCCAGTATATCTTGAGAAATTAAATTTATAATCTTCAAAAATTTAAGACACGCAGAAATACCGTAATAGAAGTAAGAGAACGATTTCTTGGGAGGAGCATAACCCGAAATAAGTGTAGTAACAAGAATTGCGCCCGCTTAGTTAGGTCTCAGGCGGACGCTAGATTTCCATCTCTCAAATTTTAACGAGGCTTCTTCGATTTGCCCTCTGCTAGTGCTAGAAGCATAGAATTTGAGCAGCAGATATGTCGTAAAAGTAAATTCTGCCGCAAAGACTGCTGATGGAATACCATGGAAGCTACAGTGAAAATATTGGCCGTGAAACTGAAACATTTTTATTCCAACTTGTCTGATGATAATGGCTGCTGTTGATACATACTATTACTAGTTTTCGGTTTTGAAAACTTATAACCGGCCGTGAAATTTTAGCTATCAAAAACAACGGATGTGGATTATTTTGACGGTGCAGTCAAATAGTTTGACTAGGTCTATTTTTAATTGAATTTTGTCGGAAGTTAAGTTTCAGTGTCATTAGCTTGCATGTTGCAGTGGCTGATACGCGGCTCTCGCATTACATCTAATAAAATATAACTGATATTGATAATGAAAGTGAGACCTGGTGCAGACGAGAGCAATTCAATTCATAAGGTATGCGATTCGTGGAGTAATTACGATAGCTGATTCAATCGGTCTATTGCGATGCGTTTATTAAGATAACGCTACGCTGTTAAATTTGCGTGTCATCATATTGTGTCACATAAACTATTAATATTATCGTAATATCGCAAAATTAAGAATGAAATAATTGGCCACAGTAGCGCATAAACTTAAAACCATAGATAAGTCAGATCTCAAATTGACATAATACTTCGGAGTAATACTTTGATAGTGATACGTACGCCGCGCAACGGTAATAAACTCGCAAATATATATTCAGCGTAGAATAACTTTGCGGAGGCAACTTGTGACGTCGACATGGTAACGGTGGCGTGCACTGCACTATGTGTAAAATTGCTTTGTGACCGCGGACAGCGGACAACGGACAGCGGACAGCGGACACCGCCATCTACCTACCTACCCACCTCCTAAA
>JH153480.1:79353-90670 GCA_000226015.1 Mnemiopsis leidyi | reverse complement strand
ACATTACGATATAAAAATTGTTATCAAGTATCTCGATTTATCATGTACTGTGTCTAGACTTTGTTACAGCTGTACTATGTCACTTAAATGGCCTAAGATTCCAGCACTCTGTTTAACTGCTCACTTATCATTCTTTTCCAAACTCACTAGGGTGACTTGGCAAAACTATAAAAAATTCCTCAACAGTCAGACATAAGACAGACTACTTCAAACTTCAACAAATCAAAAGTCTTAATTCTTGTGTCAATTCCCACGGAAGACAGATGCCCAGCAACATAACACAAGGTATTGGGGTGACAAAAATTTCACCTGCAAGAACTTTGTGTGGAGACAGGTCATCAGGCTGTGCCTAAAACTTATGTGCCCAAAACTTATGTCAAAAATCCCTAAATTATCTCCGGGTCAATATCTCCGGCCTCCGAATCTGAACTAAATCCAAGGATGTACAGTCTTCCATTTTTACCGAGCTAGCTGTTATAACTATTCTGATGTTACATTTAACGGATGTAGTCAAGTAACTGTAGACTCATGCTACAAACAGAGTGGTTGCACGAAAAAATGTGTTCAATTTGTGGGAGGAGTGTAAGTGGTTAAGTTGAATAAGTGGCTCATTAAGCATTTAAAGCATTTAAGGCCATACAACAGTTGGAAAAAACGGAGTTGTATCTTTTTCATAACTTATCAGTGGAGTTCTAAGTAACTATGGAAATGTAAATATTGCAGCAGGGAAAATTCCAATTCAGTACGGTAAGGTACTCATAGGAAATTTTCAAAAGAAGCTCACGGTATAGCAATTGTTAGATTGTGTGTTGTCTTGCTTTTCACTTCCTTGAACAATGTTTTACTTGCTTCCAACAGCTTCTCCCACCTTATCTGTTAAATTCGCCTCCTTTAATGTGTCTTATCACTGTGCCTCTCTCCTCCAAATTCAGCTGATTTTTATCGCCTAACCTCCTTAAACCTTGGTCATAGTTCACAGTTCAAACATTTAATGCCTTAAAAACTATGATCATCGTCAGCAAAACAGTTGCCAAATATTTTTCTTTATTGATTGTTCAATTAAGATTGGCCATCAAGCATTTGCAAGGACAGCAAGATGGGACACAGGAAATGTTACTCAGGGGATGGTTTCACAATCTCATTCTGATGTATAAGACTGTGAGCAATTCTTGTGGAATTGTTTGTCTTTTTACTTTCTTGTGCCATACCTTAGTTTCCTGAGCGTTTGTAGTCAAGTTACTGCTTTACTAGCATGTCTTGGCCTTCTTTTCCAAAAGCTGACAATTACAACGTTAAAACATGTGAGTCCTGTATAATCTTAAAGTAGGTACCTGGGACCAGTAGTCATTGTCAACTTAATGAGAAAATTGCAACTTGCTAGAGGGAGGTTAAGACTAGATAACACTCGCCCAGGCCATGCAAAGTATGTGGTATAAAGCATACCTTTTTAATGTGAAAGACAACAAGAAGTCAAGATAAGAGGAAAAAATGTAGGTTACTAAGTTACTAGAAGGGGGTTGGTAGACATATGGGCATTATTGACGAATGGTTTTAGCGTCACGGAAGGAATTTGCATGGGTTTTTGGCAAATTTTGTTGGGTAAACGACTTCATTGAGTACTCTAATTTGCTACAGGAATTAATTTAGGTCTAATTTATGTTTCTAGTTAGTTTAGAAGTTCAAATTTTGTAAAGAACCAATAAGAGATTGGTTGAAAAAAACCCGTCACGGAAGGAATGGAGCGAACGCACCTTTTTAAAATTTCGACTTTAGGTGAAAATTGCTCCAAAAGTAATAAAGACTGATAGTTTATTTTTCTTGAGTGAATAACTGGATAGTTTTCCAGCCAAATAAAGTTGGATTTACATCCGAAGAGGCTACAGAAAAATTGTTACCCTTTGTTAAAAAATTTTGACTTCGTCACGGAAGGAATGTCACGGAAGGAAAAAAAATTCCTACTTTTTCAAAACTTGTTTGCTTTGATGTAATCTTACTTTCTGTGCTTTAAGTTCCCTTATAATATCACAAGTCTTAATTAAGAACCTTTAAATACACCTGCATATCTTCTTTACACACAAGGGTATTTCAGGTAAATGGTAATTTGACGTAGATTAGCATAATAATTCATTCGGGAAAATATCTTCGCATTTGCTTTTCTTGGAGAATATGTTTCATCGCAGGCAGTGCTGAAGTGACTGCATTGTAATCAAAATCAGTGATAGGAATGATAGATAGCTATTTAAATTGATAATGATTGGATATTGACAGGAAACTCTGTAAAATTCGCCTCTTAGCCGCTTAATCAGGAAAAGATTAATAAAGAGATTTGGCGTACTTCTACATTTTTGACTTAAACATTAATTGACTTAAACATATGACTTAAACATTTGAACACAAAGTATTCTTTTCGTGCAGCTTTGCATCTCATAACTGTTTTTACCAAATTTAGTGAAAACTTATACCGTATAAATTCCGACCATAGAACACTATATTAGCCATCTTAAATGGGATAATCTTTCCCATTTCCAGTCTCACGGAAGGCTATTAATACCAGTGGATTGAGGGTAAATAGATTAGAATAAGTCCATCTGCATTCTGCAATACTTAAATGTTTCGCAAATATATCACTAAGATACATCAAAATTTCGCCTAAAAGCTCCTAACAGAACTAGTTTATCAATTATGAAAAATGATGTTTGCAAAAAAGACTGGGCTTACAAACTGCGACATAAATTTTTTATTTCATGTGTGGATCGACTTTGCCGTAACAGATGAAGCTTAGAGTAGATAGGATATCGGATATCCTGCATAAATAACCCTTTTTCTAGAGGGATTTTTGGGAACTAACTAATACATACTGAGATCAGTCAGTAAGATACAATCAGTAGTTCTTAAATATGGTTTTTCAGCTGTCTTTTTACTTCCTTTGTTCTGTTAAGCCGTTAGGTATATCAGATTTACAAAATATTATAAAAATTGGGAGAAAACAGACTGGGAAAAGACGATAACCACCGTTTAAGATTTCAGAAATTTAGTGAATTCCTTCCGTGACAGGTTCCTTCCGTAACAATCGTCACGGAAGGAAAGTTTTTAAGTCCCCGCCATTTCATCAATAAAGCACTTAGATTCGCGATGCTTGCTGTAGGATCTAGTTATATCATGGAGGGGGACGGTTTACTATTAAATTTTTTATGCATCAATTTTTCAAAAATATATTTAACTTTTTCCGCCATTTTCGTCACGGAAGGAACGTCACGGAAGGAATCCGGACAATCTTTATTCTGCTTTAACATCAAGGATAAACGCTATTTCATGATAATGGTGACCAGACATCTAAATTTCTAGTTTAGCCGCGAAAAAATTAGGTGAAAATACCATTTGGTTTCTGAAAACTGGCAATTTGAAATTTGGAAGATTCCTTCCGTGACGGAGGCCAAAATTTTTGCTCCTCTTCAGCTACCACAATCTCACCTTAAAAGCTCTAAATCAGTTACTTTGGCAGTTGGGGAGTGTAGACCCAACCTTTATACATGATTATCTGTGCGAAAAAATGGTTCAGATCGGTTTTAAAATTTTTCGATGTCAGGGTATAATTCGTCAATAATGCCCATATATAGATCATACGAGTTTAATGTTGAAGAAGCTTTCAATAAACATGTGCTTATCGTCGTCACTAAGTTACTAGATTTATTCTAAAATTGAGAATTGAGGGGAGAGAGACTTGGTGGACTGCTGCCACAAAATAGTTTCGAAATGCAACTGTATCGTAGGACTGCCTTACTGATTGAAAGCGGGTCAAATGCCATGTGATAATAGATAACTGTCATGGTTATGGTCAAATTCTACTATGAAATTACCTCTTAAATATACCTTTGACACATGCCAAATTTTCAAAATTTTTTGGCTGCAACAGGCTAATTACACTCTTTTTACTTTCATTCTTTTCACTTCAACTGGTGCTTTTTGCAAATACCCCCCACACATGTTTACATGTATTTTCCTAAGATATTTGCTATTCTGAACTGGTCTAAAAATTGCTGGCGTCCAGAGGGATTATTTTCCTACAGTAAGTGAATAAGGAAGCTTAAATGAAACTGGAAATTACGAATGAAACTAAAAAAAACGAATGAAACTAAATTGCTTCCTATGGAACTTTGTAATGATTGTGATTTTATAAGAACATAGGAGGCCAGGGTGGATGGCCCTCTCAAAGATTTGATCGAGGTACCAATGTATCATTTGCTCCCTCCCCCATATTTCCAACAACTTAAACTTCTGTAAGCAAATTTCAAAAATTCATAATAATTTTACTAGTCCTTTGGCAAAAATCTTCACACAACCAAAGCTGCTCCAATAAACTATATTGTAAGCTAGTGGTAATGGTTTCACACTATCAATAAGGTGTCACACTATCACTTTGGCATTGCAATATTAATTCTTGAAACATGATTACCGTGATTACCTAATTGTTTTCGAGGGGTCAAGATTTTGAAGAGAAAACTATAAAAAAATTGTAATATCTATTAAAGTACGTATCACTGATAAATAAGTATTGTCAAAACCAAAAAAGCAATGTATTGTCAAATTGTGTCTATGGAACTTTAAATGCATGATTCTCACAAATTTTTGCTTGTGACAGGCTAATTGAACTTCAACAGGCCCAAATGTCAAGTTTAAAGGAACTTCAGCTTATGCAGACTCCATGAACACCTGACAGCCAGGCTGCACAAAGTGCCACCGCGGGATTGATTGATTGATTGATTGAGTCTGGACAGTGCCGGTGGTTTACAAAAAAGTATATTATAAATGTAACTAATGGTATATATTATGAAAAGATATGTCGCATAAACCTGGGATAAATTGAGATAGAATGAAGTTTAAAACTGAAATAAGTACATAATGTAAATTGACGTAGAAAGTTTGCCCCATAGATCATAATACTTTGGCCCAACAGAGCTAGTGGGTCTCGAAGACTATCCAGTCTTACATGCTTCCACCGAAATGCTTAATCATTTCATAATATCATATTAACATGAGACAAGATTCTTTGACCAGCTAAGTCACACCAACACAAAATGTCAATCGCCAATATGAATCTGTTACTTGGATGCCTTCTCACGCCACTCAATTTCCCCCAAGCTGATGAAAAAGCATTTCTCCGGTTTTGCTTTGGCCTTCCTCTTCAATTCCTTAACCAGTTCTTTCAAAATCTTGCACTGTTCAGGAAAACGGTCAGGGCACACAGATACACTGCTAAACCTGGTTGCATTACGCAGAGTCTTGACTTTGGTCAATAGCTGGTCAACTATCAAGGAGCTTGAAAGTTTAACTTTAACCGTTCGAACAGAGTCCTTACTCTTCCTACTTCCAATCCTGCATGCATCAGGTTCTGTCCAATACTCTTTGAGCTAGGAAAAAAGTTAGACCAGTATTCTGACGTAAAATTTGACGAGGAATCCGAATTTGATCCTTTATAAGGCCCCAAAATGGAAATTTCCGACTTCGAGCTTCGATTTTAGGGTAGGCTAACAGCCTTAGGCCACTGCGTTTCGCAGTGGCCTTCGGCCGATTTGGTGGAAGGAGAAGAAAAAAACCTGGTCGCACTTGCCAGCGCTGGGATAATTGTAAAAGCCTGGGTACTGCACTCTGCAGGTGTAACAAATACAAAAATAAGTGAACAATTGTGCAAAATTGTGCCCTGCGTGGACTTACTAGCAAAATAAAAAAGATAATTTAAGACATTTCTGCAGATGAAGACAAGAATGGGGGGCGATCTAAAGACAAGTCCGAAAAAGATAGACACAAAGAAGAGAGAAAACTTCGAGAGGAACGGCAAAAAAAGAAACAACAGTTGTCAACTGTTGTTCCACCTTTTGTTCCACCTGTTTTTCCACCAGGTTCAAAACGTCAACTTAGTACCAAAGGCAGAATATTAGAAGGATTAAAGACTTATAATCCTGCACAACCTATTTCCAAAAATTAAACGACAAAAAGTAAAATTGTGGCAGCATACAGTCATTATGCTCCTGGAAAACATAAATTACAGGATTGACATTTTTTCTGGTATTTTGGCACAGACACTTTTTATTTTCAACAACTTTTTAATACCTACCTTAGGTAGGCTACCTACTGCACAAGTAGCAGGATGACATAACTACCTATTGATTTCTTTTGAACCTGAAACGGGCACAATTTTGATTAGACACAATTTTAATAGTATGATGAAATAGGCCTTTAATTGTATGTTTATAGGCCTTATTTTGATCTTACTTTTTTGATCTTACTTTTTGCTGCAATAATTTTTATTTTTGGTAATTCTGTTCCAATAAAAATAAGATTGCCTGAAAATTTTACAGTGCTCTCTGTATTGTGATTTTCAAACATTTGGAGTTGTGTAAATTCTAAATTCGAAATATGCAAAGTTACATATAAACTTGAGACCAAAAAGGACCTTTTCTTGCAGCAACTAAAACAGTAGCAGTGACAGTGAAATACAATAAGTCACATTCCGTTACATTTTCGAAACACAGTTGCACATGTTACATACATCATCCTGTTACATACATCCTGCCAGCTCACTTTAATTTAACCCCTGATCCCCGGAAACTCAAACTTTTGCTAACCTGTACCCTCCAAAATCCATCTCTGACTTTATCATTAACATGAAGGTAATTTATAGCAGTACTGTATATGGACTTATTGATAGTGGGAGTTCCAACAGTGTCCTAGACCACTAAACGTTTGCTAAATTAGGATTACAATTTGTTGACTCCACATCATCCTTATGCTGGGACTTGATTGTTCAGCATGACATTTTGAAACTTCATGATAAACTTTTAATCACCTTGGGGGATCTAAGCCTCCCCTTATAATTGACAACATTACTGATTCTTGTAAAGTAGGTCCTTCTAAAATCCCTCCTCCTTGTTGATTTTAGTTCCTGTCTCGAGATAAAAAACCAATATCTTGCAAAAGTACAATCTTTAGCCCATCAGAAAGACTTTTTATAGATCAGTAAATCGCTCATCTACTCGATGAAGGCATTATAGAACCAAGCTGCAGTCCTTGTTGAGCACAGGTTCTAGTTGTTAATGGAGACAGCGAGGCCTACAGCCCCTTAGACCTCGACTAGTAGTTGACTTCTCTAGTGCCATAAATAAGTATGCTATGCTAGATGCATACGGCATAACCTTTGCCCAATCTTGATGTACTCGTTCACAACGTTGCACAGTACTCTACAGTATCTATGATCTTAGAAGTGCTTAGCACCAGATACCAATCCATGAATCTGATCAAATGTACACAGTATTTGAAGCTTCTGGTGGACTTTATACCAATTTACTCTATTTCCTTTTGGAGTAACAAACAGGGTTTTATCATTTAAACAGTTTATGGACAAAATTATTGATTCTGAAGGAGCTGATGGTATATTTGTATATCTAGATACTGTTACCATTGGCGGTATTAATCAAGAAGACCACAATTTCAAAATTAAGAGGTTCGAACAAATTCTAAGCAAGTATGGTATCACCTTGAAACACAATAAAACAGTATATATCCTCGGTCAGGTAAGTGCAAATGTTGGGTTACTTGATCTCGAACGATCAAATCAAACCTAATTCTGAGAGGATGCAGCCCCTCTTAGATCTTCCTGTTTCTCTTAATCCGGCTACAATAAAAAAAGCAATAGGTCTATTCTCCTATTACAGTAGTAAGTGGATTCCTCAGTATTCAAGCAACATTCAGCCTCTAATTGCAAGCAAAACTTTTCCTCTGTCTGTGTTTTCCTCTTAAATCTTAAAAAGAACTATTATATAAAATAACCTAAAATAATTACCCGTAGAATTCCACCTGTGGAATTCTCAATTCCACCCATGGAATTCCACCCGTGGAATTCCACCGCTGGAAGTGTTGGGCTTCTTGGAGACTGCCAAGTTTATAACATTCTCCCAGATCAGAGTAATATAAAAAAGACAAAATGTACATGTATGTAAGAATTGGTCGCCAAAAAACTCACAATATGTAAAGTTATACAGTCATCCCCCGATTTACCGGGCTTTTCGGGGGAAAGCAAAAATGCACCATAAATCAGGGGAAATTTGGTGCCCGAAATTGGGTCAAAATTGTCTCTTATAAGTCTATATACCGTCTTAAGTGTCTATATACCGTCTTTTGTCATTGGAACAATGTTAAATAAGTAGAAAGCATTAGTCCGACTGTATTACCTAGTTTTAAACAACAAAATTTTACAGCTGCCTTGGTAATATTGGAGTTTATACTGGGTCTGTTGTTCCAGAGCTTAGTATGATACGGGAATGCAGAGGATCACATATCAGTTACCAATGCACACTACAACATGAAACGATCCAACAACAAATTTTTAAAAAAGTTTGAAAAAAATGTTTAGCTCAAATTTCAGGTAAAATTTCGGGGGAAAGGAATGAGGCCCGGTAAATTGGGGGACCCGGTAAAACGGGGCTCGGTAAATCAGAAGATGACTGTATATGCAAAAATTGAAATTAAAATTCATGCCATTTTTACAGCTACACAAATGAATTAGTAGGGGCTGACTTACTTGTCCAAATCATCATCTGATATAACTATCTCTTCAACAGGAGATGCTGAAGTTTCAGAGCAATCACCCGAAGCAGCATCAGTATCAAATATCTCATCATCTAACCCAATCTTGCGTTTTTTTCCCCCTTACATTCTTTTTCTTTGCAGCGAGATTTTTCTTTGGACACCTTAGATGGTTCTGCATTCTGTGAAGACAAAGTATTGTCTGTAGTAGGACAAAGGGGTTTACTCCCTTTGCTAGGAACAACTTTGAAAAACTTTTTCATGTAGCTGAACATAGTTAAATTTATAAAAACAGATAAGATATGTAGCTATCATCATATACTTAAAGGTTGCAAAAATTGACATTGATAGATTAATGTGGGTAATACACGGTTTCAAAAAAATGAATAATTTGATTAAGGATTTTTTAACTTTAACTGTTTTGAATCCATTCTAAAACTCAATTACTTATACTCTTTAGTATAAGTAAAATAAACATGTCATGTCATTGTGTCACTGTGTCCGACTGTGCTGAACTGCTTATCTCAACTTTTTTTAACCCCTTCATCACAGATGCAAATATAGAGAAAGGTACTTAAGGAAGGGTCAGATATTCTCATGTCAACGAAAAGCCCTGCTTCCGATTGTTGATCTTCGAACAACACTATGTAAACAGAACATAGCGTTATGAGGGCACCGTAATGAAGAAGGAATAGTGGATTAAGATGGAATCGACCCAAAGCTTAATGATGGAAACTTCAGGGCTATCAGTTGATCTTCAGGAGCATTGTCAAAAGCTTGTGATTGCATTGTGTATTGCACAAACTAAAATTGAGTGCCTCAGCTCTAGCTGTTATTCAAGATAAGAACATGAACATTTCTCAAAAAACGATTGCAAAGATATCATCTTTCTTTAGAGGCAGTGCAAAACGTGTTGAGTTTTTGAAGACTGTAATTTCAGTGTAAAATGATACCCGGATCACAACAAAGTTAGTTAAAATGTGTGAAACTTGTTTTATTGAGAGACATACATCCGTAGAGGTCTTATGAAACCTTTTGATTTACGTTATCAAAGCCCTGCAGGGGATACAATTTTTGAACAACAGTGAAACTGCTGGAGATGCATACACCCTCGAGAACACGATATGTTCACAGAGGTCTAAATTTCATTGTTTATGCTTGAACAACTTGTAAATTGAAGCCGGCTACGATGCAGCTGCAGTCAAAACAAGTTGATGTTGTGGAAAGCATGGTCGTAATCAATGAAATTATTGACGACTTATCGATATAAAAAGTGAACAGTACTGGAGCCGACTCTCAAGTGAAATTAAGGATCTGGCGGACTTGTTAAATGTTCGACTTAATGTTCCAAGAGCGGCTAAACGGCACACCTTCCCAGAGCATGAAGCATCAGATCACAGTCAAGAGGTGAGTGTATACTACAAAAGTATTTGGAATGCCTGCTTAAGTAATGTAACTAATGATTTATCCGCAAAGTTCGGAAAATTAATTCAGGAGCCCCTTCAGTATGATTGTTAAAGACTGGATACAGGTGTAACAAAATACAAAATAGAATGCCTTTTCTAATAGTTGCCTTATACATTCAATGTAGCTTGGTAATTGGTTCATTTTTGGCCATTCCACATCATCGTGATTACATACCCGTTTACCAATCGGTGCACACCTTAAGGAGTGAAGCCTGATCAATATGACATAATCAATATCTACATCATCTGTCTTCTGATAATTCCAGCTATTGTATGAACGTTTTAAAATTTTCTAACGGTCCGTAGTAATGGAGTTATGACAGATAATCTACAATCTACGAATTTTCACACGCCTATAAGGTGTAAGGGCACACGTTTCAAGTTTCACACATGTGTTCGCCTTGAATCTTGCATGTGATACGTTTAGATTTTGATTATTTTTTAATTTTGGACCAACTATTTTTAAAATGGGGTTGCCTGGGTCCCTCAGTCTTTGTTCGGATGGAAACGTTAAGATCAGAGCCGCGCAGCGTCCGGTATATGTTGTCGAGGTGTTACTCAACGGGCGATGCGCGTCTAGAATTTCTGTCGCCAGGCCAGAAATGCGTGACAGCGCGTGATGGCCGCGACAGTAGGTTATCAACCTACAAGGTGTTACCCGACCCGCGCGCGGCTGGCAGTTTGCTGCTCTCCTTTGTTTCGTTAGAACGTTAAACGGATATCATCTCGTCAAGTAAAAATGGTGTGATCAATAATTTGTACCTGAACTTTAAATAGAAGTCGTTGCAGTGCAGATTTTCTGTGTTCTGAGGGAAACGTAAAGAGAGTCGCGCAGCGTCCGGTGCGGTAAAAATGGTGTAATCATTTTGTACCTGAACTTTAAATATAAGTTGTTATTGTCGAGGCCAGGTGTTACCCGACTCGCGCGCGGCTCGCAGTTTCCTGCTATTCTGGCGTTCCTGCTCTCCTGGCGTTTTGTTAAAAAGTTAAACGGATATCATCTCGTCAAAGTCGTTTCAGATTTTTATCATTGTCATGATTATACAGTAGCACGTGCACCCTCCCGTCATTTTATTCTCCAGACAAAGTCAGACAAGCATCGTTGATCGTGGTTATACTTATGCCAAAGGTTACACTAAGAGTTATACCAGAGTCGTGCTTTGCTTACCGGGCGCTTCTTGTAGGTTGATAACCTACTGTCGCGGCCATCACGCGCTGTCACGCATATCGAAGAAATTCTAGACGCGCATCGCCCGTTGAGTACGGTGTTC
>JH153480.1:27739-66128 GCA_000226015.1 Mnemiopsis leidyi | reverse complement strand
TATATTTAAAGAATTATCTAGCAACTTACATTTAAAGAATTATCTAGCAACTTACATTTAAAGAATTATCTAGCAACTTACATTTAAAGAATTATCTAGCAACTTACATTTAAAGAATTATCTAGCAACTTACATTTAAAGAATTATCTAGCAACTTACATTTAAAGAATTATCTAGCAACTTACATTTAAAGAATTATCTAGCAACTTACATTTAAACGAATTATCTAGCAACTTACATTTAAAGAATTATCTAGCAACTTACATTTAAAGAATTATCTAGCAACTTACATTTAAAGAATTATCTAGCAACTTACATTTAACGAATTATCTAGCAACTTACATTTAAAGAATTATCTAGCAACTTACGATTTCCCGGAAGGGGTTGTCGACAATCCCGTCATGCAAGTAAATCCAAAATGGAGTAAACAGAATAAAGTCGAATATCGTTATCTGAAATAAAGACGGGATTTACGATGGTATATATGCATGGTATATATGATATGGTTACAGTTGCATGGATGAACAATAATAATAATGTCAAAGAACACTGGCGATAGATAACAGCGTCCACAATGGAATTTAATTAAATTAATTCTGCGATAACAGCTAAAAAGGATAGTAATGATTGATAAACTATGACAATTTTGGTGAAACATATATCCTTGACAATATTCCATCCACCAGCTTACAGCTTATTCTCAACATTACAATTAATTAATTGATTAGGTCTAGAATGAGAACGCACGAGTAAGATTGTAAATTAAAGAATAAAATATTAAATTTAACTTACCTCTCCAACATTTTGCGGGTCAAGTTCTTTGATGATAGTGGTTCGTGTTGTTTCTGGAACACAAGCGGCTCGGAGTTCGATATCCATTGCTTTGGTGGTTAACTTGGGCCATCCAAATTCGTCTCTCTCACTTACGCAATGGAATAATCTCTAAAGATTTGAAAGTAAGCTTTAAATTTGCTTATTACAAAGCAGAAAAATCTTTATTCTGAAAAAGTTGGTCGAATAAAAGTGGATCTGAAATAAAGGCAATAAAAAGTCAGGAAGCATTGGATTAGACAAGTAAAAAGTGGAGGATAATAATGATGGAAGAGGGGGGGGGTGGGAGTGAACTGCATAACTCATAAGGCATGCAGCGTCTTGTCAATGGTGAAACTGAACAGTTACCTTTAATCTGGGTAGATCATGCTGAAGCCGGGTCAGGTCTATACTGTCGAACATGGCAAGTGTGGCAGGGCTGAAATGTTGCAAATTTAACCTATCAGGATTATCGTACTTAAAGGTTTAAGTGGAGGAGATCTGAACATCCTTGATAAAAATGAGAAGTGTTGATAGGCTTATTGGTCACGAATTCAAATTAGTGCAAGAATTTATTGCACTTTGGAAATCAAAAGTAGAGCGGAAATATGCAAAATTCATCATGATCGATGCTCACGATCACTGCTTACTGAATATAGTAAACATTTTTTTTACGAATTCATTTGCATCTGAGATAAAATTTTGAATTACCCTTGTGAGCTTATGCCGAAATGTTGCGAGAATTTCAAACTAAGATTAATAGAAGTTTAAAGTCGAATCTTTAAACGATGTAGATCTCTTCATCTGTACTTACTCCTTATGTGACATGTGATCAATCAGGGTGGCCATTACAGCAAATGTGTGGAACGATATTCTTTCCTTGTTGAGACCCAGAAGTGTTTCGATGAACTTCAACTGATTCCGCGTTATTTTAGTGCACGACTTGATTTGGGTCAACGCTTTTTTCATCTCCTGAGAAAGGAAATTTAAAACATAACCACAGGTAAGCGCTCTTTAACTGATCCACATGCATAAATTTCATACAAATGTATAAACCATCAACTGAGCTACTTAAGAGATCTGAAAATGACAAAACAGTGGTTTGATAAATAAGCAACTTAGGAGATCTAAAATGACAAAAAACCTGGTGTGACAAGTAGGAGTTCTGTGTGTCTGTCTGAAAATCATGGAATATCTTATTCAGATAGTTGAGTCTTCCCTTGTCAACAATCGTAAACCTCCTCAATATCTCGTTCAGATTTTCGTCCCCGGAAAACTCTTCGTTCATGTAAGCTTCCATTTCCGCCTCCATTTCTGCTTCCCTCGCCTTTTCAAGAGCTCGCTGCTTGGCTCTGCAAAAAGAAAAATAATTAGAATAAACGTTACATTGAAGATATGATTGAACTTTATGTGCTATGCTGCAGCGTTAGATTTTCTTGTCGGCATATGTAGAGGCAGTGATCAAATAGAACAAAATGAGACGCACAGCACCGAACGTTGGTTTTCTTGTACGATTTTCGTGATGACGGACTTGCTTGGTGTAAAATCACGTCTTCAATGACAGCAAGCCGGCTGGACAGGTTCAAATGAAATATAACGACAACTGCAACGAATGCATACGAATGTTGAATATCGTGATGATTATCATTAAATATTTTAATAATGTAGCAAGATTTGCAGCGCTTTAAAATTGCAACACGTGCTTATATATCATATTCATAATTTTCTTTTAAAAACGTTTGTAATAGAAATGGAATAGTTTATAGTATGCGATAACTTTGCTATATCAACGGAGAGATTCCGAAGACGTTGCATAACCTCGTAAATAATTCATGCAGGAATAGCTAAGGATGGTTCAGATTCAAATTTTCTCACAAGGACAGTAAACATATAAAAACTTTTGAAATATGAAAAGTTTGCTCGTGCTATGATCAATATTGCTGAGATGAAGAAGATATGCATTCAAGATTGTAATTTTTACGCGATAAAATAGAAGAAAAGGAATTAGGAGAAGATAAATAGGAAGAATCATAAAAAGATGGAGATAGAAAATGCAGAGAAGAGAAGAAGAAGGGTTGATGTAAAAATAGAAAAAGCAGCATTAGCTGAGTTAAGATATTGCGTAATGAATAAGTATCAACAATACTGTCGACAGTAAGGTTTTACATCTTCTTAGTCTCCGCGACTCACTGCTGCTTGAATCTATTAGTTATCCTTTGGACTAGGAAGGGTAAACCTATCGAAAGACGGACCCTCGGGTCGAGATCCTCCTCGATAGCAGTGGACAAAGCCATCCTTACCGACCCAACCTAACTTGCAAAAAAGTTGAGAAATTCCAGCAAATGTCGTGGGAAATGGACGAAGCCGTGAAGATTAAAATATATCCTCACGAATACTGAGCGTAACGAGAAGCTGCATGCTTTATAACCAGCTATCTTTGTAGATTCTTCACTCAAGTAACACATTTTTCATTGTTGCTTACGCTATTTAAACTGTTAACATACTACTGAAGCCGGATTAAGTTATTTCTAGTGCTGACGCTATCTTTTTTATCTAAATTGTTTAATTAATGGTCATCACGAGGGAATTTAATATTATATTTAGTCCGGTAAAGTGATAGCTAATCAATGTCAAGTAACGATCTATTGTTTGCAGCGTTGAAATTTAATAAGTCTAACGCTTCCAACTTACCACTATAATAAAGTACAATTTTGAGCGAGGAACGGCAGGAAACGGTAGCGCAAAAAACACTCCCTTAAAAAACCGACCGTGATATTACAATAGCGGAGTGGAAAAGTTTTGATTTGCTACAGTAACTTAACTTGACAAGCGGCTACAATGATAGTACCACTATACAATAGACTAATTCACAATCAGTTAAAGAAAGACGAGGAGAATTTACTTATCTCTGTCGGCTTGCCGTGCGCTGCTTACATGATTTATGGCCACTATTTTCCTAATCGATAATGAGGCGGCCGCAGCTGCACCAATGAACAACTATTGAGACAAAGAGGACAGAGTCAGCTGACAATCACGTGATCATTGAGTATCAGGAGAATGTAAATAAGTGCTTGTTACTTCTGCACCGATACTTTAACTCGCGAAAGTGTGACGATCAGACACCGGTCTGTACTATGTTCCTGAGTCTGTACTTCTGGAAAGTTCGCCTAAATTAAAAAACAAGGCATAACGCGTGTTCTGTGACAAAGAGCGTCAGTCTGCTTCAAATGTAACCAGCTTGTGCTTTCAGCTTAAAAGGGAATCGCATACCGCATAGCCACTTAAAGCCAAATTTTTTAGCGATAAAAAATGATGCCAGGTCATTTCTGAAAAGGGACAAAAAACACGTTGTGCGAAACACATAATGCCGCGTACTAGGCAAACGTCTAGCTTTCGACTCTATTTTTAGCATCGCCTAACATGGACAGCTTTATAAACTCAACATTAAACGTCTAGATATGTTTTAACATACCAGGCAGCTTGATAATTTAAAGATAGGCAGCTTTAATCTTCTACATAGGCAGCTAAGTAAAGGCAGCTTGATATTTCAAAGATAGAAAGCTATATTATAACTGCAAAAGACTGGGTGTAAGGACGGGCCGGGGCTGCCGGGATTTAGCCCGGCACATTGAGCTAGCTTTACCGCTCGCGCTCCAAGATGGCATCTTCTTTCATCTGCTTCAGAATGTCCTCCTCCATGAACGTTAGCTGATTCGTACGGGGAGGCGGGGCCAGCTTCATTCTTTGAACTAAAATACAAAAACAAGTTCACATTTAACAGTCAATAAGAGGGATCACCGGTCAGTAACTTGTCCATCGATCTAGAGACATTTACAGTGTGGCCTCGAAATTGAATAGTGTAGCTTTATAAAAGAGAAAAAAAAATCTAGTAGAGCTAGATTGATGGACAAGCCCAGACGGGACCCCGATAAGATCATGTCAATAAAGTACCTCGCAGCGGCCTCGGTCATCTTGACCCGGATTAGGTCCTCTTCAGCTATACGCTTCACTGTTACCCTTGCAGTGGGGGGTTTCGGGAGGATCTTTTTAACTGGAAACGACCTGTCAGCTTGTTGATTTCTACCCCAACCCTCAGCCAACATCGACATCAAGCGAATAAGATATATAATTTCAGAATCTATGATTTCAACAGATTATGAAGTAAAATGCTTGAAAGAAGCTGAAGGACAAAATGGGAAGACTCTAAAATTTCTTCAAACCTGGGGGAGGCGGAGTTGGTTCAGGTGGTGGAGGTGGTGTAGGGGTGGGAACTTTTAGTGGAACTGCAGGGGGTTCTGGACTTGGCGTCGGAGTGGGCGTCGGGGTCTTCGGTTTCGGTTTGTAGACATCTAAAATTGGAAATAGGGAATATATGACTATGAGTATTCAATTTCTTTTTCAAATTTTGAACAGGAATGATATTGTACTTGTAGGTTATTCTCTCGATGCTCTACTTCTTCAGCAGTAATCTATGCACATATACTTGTATATAAGAGATACGATTGAAAGAGATACGAATAAACAGAGATACGAATAAAAAGAAAGACGAATAAAAAGAGATACGAATATCTTACTCACAGACGGGAGGGGGCGAATCAACGTAGTCATCGTCTTCTGTAGTAGATAATGACGCCTGACAAAAAGTTAAATACATAGCTATTCCCTATGAGTGTAGCACTAACTACGTAAATTACAAAAATTTCAAGACGGAAAAATCTTGAGGGAAAGACATTTTTTATTTTCGGTAAAATTTAGTCCAATAAGTCAGCTTTTTGGAAAAACCTAAGATCGAAAAAAAGATTTATTTCAATTATTAGACGTGTTTTTACGTCCAAGATCAAGATTGGGTTAAGATGTTTCCAAATCAAATGGTAGGCATTGTAATGAGATAATATCACATTGAAAGAATGTTCATGTTCAGTACCTCCGAAGACCACCTAGTTTCCGGTTCAGCATCACTATCTCCATCCCCAGATTTTCCCTTACCATCTCTATCTTCGTCAGTATCCTCCAGCATGGCGTTAATCCCCAGAATATCCTCGCTCGGGGCATTCACGCTCAATTCTGTTCGACTGGTCTAGAATGCGATGAAGGTTTTATGATATAAACCTTCATTCTGGCATTTGGAAAGCTGCAAGTGCAGAACATTTGATCCAATATTTTGAATTCATGCTGGCTGATCAACAGTTTCACATCATCGCAAGATATGGCTACTGGCTTGCTTTACACACTGTTCAGAAACTGTTCAACTTTTCAAGACTCGCCAAGAGTTGGAAATTTAAAACGATAGCTTAGAGCTGATGCTTGCTGTGCTTGTAGACAAAAAAGATTGAGAGGGTTACCGTAAACTAGCTCTTATACAAAGCTAGTTCAGTAATTCACGATCCATTACTGAAAAATCAACATAAGATCATGCATCTTACACCAAACCAGTGCTATTCATTATTGATAGAATCATGTCACATAACTTTTAAAATGCTGGATGCAAGAGCTAGGTTCAATATTAGAGGGCTGAATGTACACATACATGCATCTAATCTCTTTTCTACTCGCAAACACGGGGGAGCAGCATGCGATGCTTGGACGGAGCCATGCTGATGAAACCTTTCCAGAAAGAGCCGTTTCCAGTCCCTGGCTAGGGTGGTCTTCCTCGACTGTGGATATAGCCGGAACAGCGGACTGGGCACTTTGGCGACTTTTCAACTGCGGAGTAGGAGTCAGGTCGGAGTCCGGTTCAGGTGAGGGAATGTGGACAGACTTCTGTTTGGTTTCGGGTAGAGAAGCAGGGGTGGGTTGGTGTGGTGTTGTAGACATTGTAGTTGGAGAAGAGGAGGTCAACGCCTTCGTAGGGAAGGTGAACTAAAGAAAGACGACGGTTTTATGATTCGGAAAGAGTCGTTTATTAAATGAAATTAATGAAGGCTCTAAGTATAGAAATATAGTAAGAGATCGACTATAATGCCAAATGCGGGATACATATCAGGCTGTTATCAAGCTGCCGACCAAACAAAACAAAACAAGATCGTACCGGGAGATGAGTCATCTCTTTCTCGCTGCTGGAGTCATCGTCGTCCTCATTGTCAGCGTAACCGTCAGATTCTGTTTGCATGGTGGACGTCTCTGTACTTTCCGTCTCTGTGAGGGACGGATATTTATCACCAAAGAATATAATACGGCACTGATAATAAAGTTGAAGATATTAAACGTCGGTCAGCAATTTACCAAAAATTTACCCGGGCTATCCTCACTGCTTTCCTTCAGCTCTTTCTCCGACAAACTGTGAAGGGCAGTTGTCCTCTCCTGATCGCCAGTCACCAAAGTGCGCTGTGAGGGCAGATAGTCCGTGTCTTGCTCGTTAGACCCCTCCCAATGACCAAACCCGCTGTCTCCGAGAGCACTGTCTCTGGCTGTGCTGCACCTGGTCACGGATGTACTACTAGACCGTGGTTAAGTGGAAAGAGCATGCCGAACTTTATGAAACATCACAAATTTACACAAAAAGTGTCAAGTATAGCTTTATGGAAACAGATTAACAGCACAGTCACAACTAATGATACTGGCAAATAAAAGAAATATCTTAGTTAATGTCATGGTGTGATTAGAAGTTTATAAAAAATGTATTCTTAATCTTAGAGGTTCCTATTATGCTCGTTTTCTTGATTTCAACATTTCACTTTTTTAGGAGATGTTTTTACACCAAATTCATTTAAAACAGACGCAACAACCGCCAAAATTGGCAAAAGAAAAACAGAAAAGTAGGCAGGCATAGCAAAAATTGTGTTGGCAGTAGGAAGGTTTTAAGTTACCTGCCAAGGAAAGAACCCCCCGGAGTCTCTGCTCCTCTCCCCACTCCCTCCACTTCTAGAATACCGCGTACTCGGGCGTTCTTTCCTAGAACTCGCCAGTCTCTTAGGCTTCTCAACAAGATGGGCCGGTGTTGTTCTAGGATACGTTTTATTTGCACCTGCAAACAAAACTTCTTCCAAAAACTTGATCAAAGAGTGACGTTTTTTGCTTAATTAGTCCATGTAATATTCACTTATTTAACAAGAAATACACTATGGTGTAGTATTAATAGTATTGGGACGAATGTGAAAATTACTTCTTTCTCCAGCAAATCTCTGTTTAGGTTTACTTGCTGTTCGTTGAGAAGCGCCTGCCCTAGTTTGTAGAGGCAGCTGATTGGCAGCTGGGATCTCTTCTGCAAAACTTAAAGGTTAGATACATTTAGGGAGATACTGTGCGGTAAAAGCCAGTCGAAAAAATCAAATGAGGAATCCACTCCGGTCAAATTATTACGTCAGTGAAACCAACCTTTCCAAGAGCAGCTACCTGGCCACGCTTACTGCCTCTCCCGTCCCTCCACAGACTGAGATCTGCCTCACTTATCACGGTAGGAGACCGGATTGTAGCTCTCAGAGCTGCTGGATGGGAGGGCAGATCAGGCAGCAGATCTTTTATATACCTTAGGGAGGAGTTGATAGGTAGAGTACGATATTTAAGTATCAAGTAGTCAGAATCCTTTCCATCCTCAAACCTACAAATGTGTAATACTGAGTTCGTAAGTACTCTGAAAAGGACCTAATCCTTCCTACCTCTCAATGTCCAGCATGTGCTCATCCAGAAAGATATCGTCATCCACTCTACTACAGATACTTCTGTCACCTGTAAAATAAAAATCTTTTAGTTATTTCAGTCAAATTCTAATTTTGAGAGTTTTGGATTTATGGAGTTTGAATCAAAACTGCAAAATTAAACTGTTTTCTCACAAATGACAAAATAAACAAAAATAATCACTATCTTTAATACAAAGCAAACCTTTAGGTTGAACTTGTATTGGAGGTAACTTAGCATAGTCTGATCTCTTGATCCTGTAAACATGTCTAGGTGGTTTATCCGCTTCATCTACAGGCTGCAGAGTTACAGGTTTTGGACCCCTATGCGAAGAAGGAGCTGTACTCTCCTTCATAGAAATCTCAGTCAGGGTTGTCATTCTCACATCTCCAGGAAGGGAACTTTGCGGGGAGGTCTTACTGCCAGCTGATTGAGTACAGTTAGACTGAATAAATGCGGTTGAAATCTTTTTTATGAATAAGAAGTTTTTTCTTACGATTTTGAAGTCTAGACACTAGTAACTTTTATATGAGCCTAAAATTTATAGGAATATCACCAAACCAAGACAGATACGGGAATTTGAGTTAGGGTTTTCTATATTCTGACACAAAGTAGAATCGTCAATATGTGTGCATAAATGAAATGATAAGGTAACTCAAGTGAAATCAACAAATTAATACGCTAAATTTTGAAACTTGACGAAAATGATGCAAAACGAAAATACAATTTACAATGGCTATTGTTTGGCCAGCAACTGCGTAATCGGGCGATGGCTGGAAGTAAGATTAATCACATCCAATATCAAATCGGAGCTAATCTACCATCAGACAGCCTCACCGCAAAACTCAATTAAACTAGTTGACTATCAGAGCAGAATAGGCCGGACGATTAAATAAAGTTTTCGCGGAATAGTAAGTACAGGGGGCGATAGAGACTGGTGAAACCTATTTCGTCATTTCACGGCAGGGAATGACTGATCAAGTTCCCTGGTTGCTAATTTTGCGAGTGAAGCAACAACAAATCAAGAGTCGTTATTGTGAAAGAGAGTGGATGCGAGGCAGGTAGCTAGGGTATATACCCGCAAGTGGGGCTGGTAACCGGTAGCTATAACGAGGCAATAATCGCTGTTAACAAGTACACAGCAATATAATATAGTTATGATAATACCGCTGCTACAATTTACTTGGAGACAATATAACAAGCAGGCGAGATCAGAGAACAAGATTCGTATCGCAGAACTACACGAGGTCGCAGTTCAGGTATTTTGATCAAGTGTGAAATTTTAGGAACTATTTTTATTACAAAACGAGATAATGATATGTCAGAAATTCATTTAAACGAAATGTACACCTCGATACGAAGATATCGAAACGGAAGAAAGCCCGGGTCGTTTTGAGTAGCGGTTGAGTGGCTGCAGCAATAACCTGCTTGACTCGTCATGCACAGCTCCCCACGTGTCCACCACGTCTCATAATCGTCTAACTTGCGAAGATCTATACAAATCATAAAAACATAAATTATGCAAGAAGTGATAAGTTATCAGTAAAGCAACTCTGAGCTGTAGTTTAATGATTTTAACAGTTCCATGCAAGGACCAGTGGCTGCTTGAATATGTTCGGTATCCATGGTATGCATCCATTTATTGTAGACTGCCCGAGAGTTTTTTATCGTATCGTATCCACCAGACGCAGAGTTAGATGCCTGATGGATGATCAAGCTTGAATTCAATGTCGGATCTTAAAGACAGCATTAAAACCAATGTCTGTAATTGGTCTACGCATATTCAATTTTGCCAAAATTTTAAAATTTAAATTTAAAAGATAAATTTACTTTGGAAGATTGTAGAATGTAGTTGTACACATTAACGGTGAAATAAATGTCAAGTTTGTAGAAAATCTCTTTGATCGAGGAAACGGGATCTTCCGCAATCTGAAAATAACGATGTGATAAAATAGACCCCTATAAAAAACAAATCATTAAAGGTCAGCAATTGATATTATTTCCATTGATGCAACCTGTTACCTGAACAGAGTTAATCTCAAGAAGACTCACATCTTCATATCTGACGGTTAGCAGTTTTCTGGCCCCGTGAAAATTCTTCAAACCGCTAACAAGTCTAGCTCTATCTTCACAGAGAATCCCAGCTGCTGTCTTCACTTCGTCCACAGTAAAGTTCGTTCTGGTAACCTCTCCAGGAAAAAACCTCTTAAACGTGCCCTGAAGTGGTTATACACAACATTAGCTTTTTAAGTTTTTTAACTATCGATATTTTTCTCTTTAAGTTTTTTAACTATCGATATTATTCTCTGTCATTTTCACAATAATTCAACTGAAAGCTAAAATAACTCTAATATTTTGCGACGGGCTGTCAGGAAAAGCTCTTAACTTTTAATTCCCTATTTTGCCATAATTGCCCAAATAGTCTAGATATACACAAAACTCGCCATTCTGGAGCTGATGGAGCCTCTAGGATCTCGAACAAGATGAACAACATCTAGCTGGCACTCGGTGTAAGTGGAGAGGAACTTCTCTAACGTGGAGATATCCGTTATCTTCACCACCTTGGCTACTCTGACTCTAGCCGACATGCACTGTTCTCGGAGATAATCTGAGGTATTATGTTCATTGCAGAGAATGAAGGGCAATGATCATGAGTCTAGGAAAATTAGATAATGACATTTGAAGCATCAAGAAGCGATGAGTTCACACGACATTGATGCAGTTAAAACCTGAATCGATGTTATAGAGTAGAGTTGAAGCTTGTTTCCCAACCCTGCTTTGCTCTAGAACTCCGTATGATGGAACGTCACTCCCAAAATTACACGTACAGATATTGTGAAGTATCTCAATCTGAGCGGTAGCATAATGTTAGCTAAAACTTATCAATTATAGTTGTAATCTAACAAATGCTAGGTTTATTTAAATTAAGGATCACAATTTACAGATCATTAGGTTATCGTTAAAACAAACAAAGACCACAGTACCATCACCTCGCCAGGCTAAGCTCAAAGTAGTTAAACAAGGAACTAAATTTACTAGGTTCCGTACGGGCTCAACTCTGCACCTATATCAATTTGTTCAGATGCAAGTCTCTTGATTTACATAAACACAAAGTAAAATGCCTACCTGAGCTTCTACAGTAGAGAGAAGTAGAGATGAGGACTGATAGATCTTGGAGTGCAAGGGTTCGAACAAGTAGAAAATACTGGGATCTGAGTCAAATATGGAGCCGAGCCAGCTAGATCCTGATCTTTGTTGAGACAAGATGAGTGTGAGCTGTGGAGTGAAGACTGGATTACCTGAAGGAATAAGCGTATTATTCGACTGTGTGTAAAGTCCAATACATGGAGTCTAGTTAGAAAAACGATCTAGTAGTCTCTGCATCCCCTGTTTCTCATAAGAAATAATCTAAGGACTTGAGTCTTTTTATCTCATCCCTTTTAACTTAAGGTCATACGACATTAGTCCAGCGATTGGCATTACTCAACTGTCAAAATTAGCAGCGGAAGTTTCATTGGAAGGCGTTATCTGCAGGAGAGCGTAGCAGTAGACTGTAAGGACGATGAAAAGAAGACAACCAGTTACAGCAATGTTGGACAAAGACGTCGACTCTGGTGTCTCTGGAATAAAAGCTACTGTCGCTAAAATAGAACCTGTTTTATAAATTATAGGAATGCAATTCTGGGGTATCATTTGAGATTCTGATTTTTAGGTTAAATCAAACTCTCTTCTCATGAAAATGCCGACCTTTTTGTAAAATCTGCAACTGTCGATATTCAGCATAACTTAAAACGATGTGATAGAGATAATCACTATATCAAGTGGTTACCTTGGTAATATTTCAAGGATATAAAGAAGAGAATTAAAAACCCACTATTAGTGATCTTAGCTGTATATCGTCTACTATGAGAAGGGCAATGAGGGTAGTGTCGCATTTTGTTTCTCGCAGGCAATGTCCCGCAGTTAAATCAGATACAGTGTAATCTCTAGACAAAATAAATCATCAAAGTAACCGAGACACACAGTGTAAGTATGAATTCTTCCGTTTTAAGTTAATGTACCACGCCAACCTGTAAGCTAGCCATGAAAACATCAGTTGTACCAAGGATTTATTTCATAGACGCTTCACATTATGCAATATTGTGAGTTACCAGTACCGTAAAGTCAAATTTAAAAATCTTTACCAGTAATGAAGGCAAATTTGAATATCTAGATGTCTATATAGTGAATTTTCTGTCAGACATTGCAAAGGTCACTGGTCAGTGCAGTTTAGAACGAAGAACTCTTTAGGCCATTTCAAGGGTCATCATGGTCGACGATTGAGAAGTTACATTGATAGGGACGGAAAATCTTATGCCAAAAAACAGCCTGGTTTGATTCGAGCGAGGTCTTGAATTAACCAAGTAATATTGTGCTGCAATCCATCGATTCGATCAGATAAGTCATTTGATCGAAATAGATGATTTTTATGGACGCGCGCATTATTTACGCGCGCAAATATCCGATAGTACGTATCCCATTTTCACACAAAAAACTGGTAGTCTGAAGCGCCCTCCTTTTCGTTGAGTCGTTCTGACATGTCATCGTCTGATTTTGACACAGGCGTGCCTACGAAACCTTTATCTGTCAACTTAAAACCATGTAACAAACGGTATCAAATAGCAGTTGAATTGTCACAAATAATCACACCATAATTTTACAATACAAATTTCAGTAAGTTCTAAATATCAAGTATCAACACTCAAAATTATTTATTGTAATGCAAGCCAACCAGCCTTTTCTCCGGTTACGAACATACAAAACACAGATAATACATATCGATTTAATGCTGCATTTAAATTAAACACAATCCCAACTTTATCCTAATCTATTTTGAAATTGCACCACTACAACAGAAACATGACCAAATTAACAGATCCGTAGGATCAAAATAAAACGGTGCGAGCTGAACCCGTTTAGGATTGTTAAACACCTCACCCATCCTAATAACATAAATAATTCAGCCATTTACCAATCGGTCATACATGCTTACATGTATGTCGACTACCATATAATCCATACTCTAATCGTATACGTCAACAGTTTTTTGTTTGTCGAGTATTTTAAGTAATTTAATGCATAATGTCACATCAACATACTTTTAGGTGTTGCAATTACCGCTAAGCTTAGCAATTAACACTATTCCGTTCGAAAAATGTGGCTCTAATAGTTTAATTGGTGATGCACATTAAAGTTATTTTTCCTTTGCAGCGACTAATGCTTTTAGGATTGAAGCCATTTTGGCTGAGAATTATTAGAGATTCAGTTTGAAACTAATTTCCATGTTTTAACCACTTAATTTGACTGAACCATTAATCTAGTTTGAGAGACTTTATTAGTGTTGCTATAGAAGACAAACAAATCGCAGCACTCTTACATCTTAGAGATACAAGCAGAGATATGATAAGAGGATTCATGAGAGAATTTTCGCGAGCTTCCATTAAATTTGACCACTACAACTCAAACATTTCAAATTTTGGAAATACTTTGACAGAACAAAAAATTGCAGCTTAATTAAATCACAGTAAATTTGTTCAACTATCACGCTCTACGCAATCAATAATTATTAATTATTAAATAGCAATAGTACAAACATCTATTAATATTTACTGCACTTGTGATATTCGGTACGATACGGCACGCTACATAAAAATACTACAAACCGCCCTGAAACCAAACTAATGATCTAGTCCAGACCCTCATATAACTTATTGAGCTGTTGCTTAAATCGCTCCGCAATGACAGCCCGCTTTTTCTTAAAGGTAGGAGTCGCCATATCATTTTCCACGGTAAATAGTTCATGATAAAGATGAATTTTCTTCACTTGCTCGAATCCCTTCAATAAAGGCTTCCCGATTCTCGTTAGTTCGGCCATCATATCATCATACACTTCGCGCTTTTCGCAAGCCTCCTGCAGAGTAATTTCCTGTCCATATTTGGCTTTAATGGCAGTTTCCTCGGGTACCACCACAGCAACTAGTGTGGCTTTAAGAGAGTCTCCGTACACGAAACACTGAGCTATCATGGGACTTCCTTCATAAGCTATCTCGATCTTCTCTGGCGCGATGTATTCTCCCTGGGCTAGCTTGAAGATGTTCTTCTTCCGGTCGATGATCTTGACACAGCCGTGGTCTGTCCACGTTCCGATGTCACCTGTATGAAGCCATCCGTCACTATCTATTGTCTCGGCGGTCTTCTTGGGGTCTTGGAAGTATCCTTTAAATACGATAGGTCCTTTGATGCAGATCTGAAACAAAGAGATTTTAGCGAGAATCATATCTTGTTACGCTAACAGCTGCATATTGTAAATCTAGAAATTTCGCAGTGGATTTTTATTGCCACAAAACGAACCATATTCTATTCCACATGGTGCGAATCTTATTTAAATCAGAGCCGGGCTATTTCGAAGTAATCGCTAAATATGTGGCCAGGTGCTGCCCTAAACATATAATTTATTTAAATAAGGTAGTTGTAGCGTAAAACATCGCCCAAAGTGTACGTTGAGATTCACAGGTAGGTAAATAGGTAAATTGAAAAGAATGAAATATGATAGGCGGACAATTTGGGTTTTATATAACACTGCAGGTAATTGAGTTGCAAGTTAAGAGCTCCTTAACAACTGTTATTATGCAGAAGTAGGACAGAAATTACAGAACTTGGGCGGCCATATAACTGTTCAGGTACTGATAAGAATTTACCATCGGGATATTCAGTTCATGAAATGAGAAGTGCAGAATGAAGTTGCTGGGCTTGAATTGGGTAATATCAAAAGCACAGTGAAATCATAAAAGTCGCTACAGTGTATCACCTTATTCGTCAGGCATTATAAAAAGCACACGCTATTGTAACAATTTACACGAACTGACCTCTCCCTTGCCCTCACTGGCTCGGTAGTTCATTTCCGGGACGTCGCTCAACTTCATGTTGGTGAGAGGGGACGGGACTCCCACGTGGCCGGGGGTGGTGTCCCCGAACAGGGACATCGTCCCTACTCCACAGTTCTCCGTCTGTCCGTACCCTTCTATCACGAAACATCCCAACACTGATCTGTACCTGACAGAGGGGGGAGGTTAGAGCTGGTAGAGCAGCAAGTTCTTGTGAAGTGGGACATCCAAACTGCTTTATATTGCCTGACAATATTATAATTAAATCATGATTCATTTAGCTATTCATAAGGAATTTTCAACTATAAATGGAGATATTTCTATTCTCGAATGAGATAATTCAGAGTGTATCCCACGTACCATTGTAAAACACTGGGTGCGATGGGAGCGGAACCTGTAATCACTATTCGGATGTTTCCTCCCAGCAATTTCCTGATTTTCTTGAATATCAGGTAGTCCCATATTGAGTTCTGTCGTACAATACCTCTGTTCACCTGGATAGACACGGAGTAAATTTCTGACAGTTATTTGACAGCAACTACCATTGAAACGGCTATATTACATTTTGACCTGAGAGTTAGAAAAAAGGAGAAGTTGCGAATTTTGAGATGTTTCAAGAAACAATCGTGACTATTAGACACAATCCTTTTGATTTCTTTTAATTTTAATTTTCTGACTAAATATAATTTTCTGACTAAATATTAACAATTTGTTTCAGAACTCCTCTGACTGAGAAATAAAATTCAACAATTTTCTAAACTTAAGACCAGTGTCAGATTGCAGCTCACATTTCGTCTGAACTAATTAACAAATTGAGAATTTAAAAGTCACGGAATCTGTTTTACCTCTACGGAAATATATTACACAGTAAAGGGCCTTGTGACACAAGCGTATAGGCATCGAAAAAAAACTACTTGATTGCTGAGTCATTTCACATTTTCATCAAAACAACTTGTTATTTTTTAAATAGGGTTGGCGCTTAGCTTTGATGCAAGAGCATCCTTAAAAAATAATCATATTCAATGTTAACGCACATCAAACTTGTGTCTGGTAGGCTACTTGGCGTCTCTTTATGTCAAATATGAGAAAATTATGCTTTATGTGCATATTCATGTACATATTTGCAATATTTTCCAAGAAAACCACAGGAATTCCGCTCGATGATTACAAAAACAAACCGCTTGCCAAGATTCCAAGACAAACACGCAGCTCTCTCACCTCTGCAAGTTTGCTGCTGGTCGCTTTGCCGATGAGCCACTGGACGAAGGCTGGTTTTTGCCCAATACCCTCCATTATCCTGTCGTGTAGTTTGTTCAGTACACGCGGTACCGAGGGGAATACTGTGGGTTGGAGTTGCGCTATGTCGTCCAGGAGTAGCTTTATGTTACCCTGGGTGCAAGGTGAGGGTTACAACTTGATGACATAGCGATATTCATAGCTGGAATTAATAAACCAGTTACCAGACTAACTATGCATGGTATTCATTAGTTTGAGTCAAAGTTTCACATCGCACTTCTATCGTATCATCAAACGGCACGTTTTGTTGAATTCACATACCATACAACACTTCACATATTTCGATACAAAAAGATCTGGCAGCAGGCCATGAGAGACTCAATAGTGCAAGCACATTGATCAATACCAAGCTGAATAGTGTACGCATGAGAAAGACTCGTTTTATGTCTGATGTACATTTATCTGGATTGATCGGAACAGCCATGTGATGGAAGAATGACGTAATAGTAAGCACAATTTCGTGACGAGCTAGATCAACATTGTGAATGTCAACCTATTATACCAAGTACAAGTGACTAGATGAGTCTAGAGTACATTGTAGCAAGATTGACAAATTCTAAGTAAAATGGCTGAAATTGCGACATATTTCTATCTAGATCCTGTAAGGTAAGCAATTACACCATATAAGGGAAAAAGCTAACAAAGTAACAAATAAAAAGAGAATGACTCTTAAATCCTAAATAGCGGGCAATCGAATTATATTTTTCAAGATTTGGCAAAATGATTTTTATCGATTCCTAAAAAACATGTATTAAAATTCTCCATTCAATATTTGAGATTCAGGACAGCAGTTTAGGAGTGGGATCGAGCAATTAGCAATAAAAACCTTTAAAGCAATATTTCAAGTAACTGCCCATCCAATATTGATCTTTGCTTATTTGTCAAAGTTATAATATTGCCCTGACAACTAAAGCAGACTTATGCCATTCATTATACCGAGAAGCCCTTTAAGAGATGCGACTTGCGAGTAAATCAGTATTGAAATAAAATCACACCGTGTTAATTAGGATTATAAATAAAGTTGCTATCGATCAAATAATAAGCAACTAAAATAACAACATTTAGTAGGTAAAGCGTATTTGGATTAAATTTACCCAAATAGTTCATCAATTATCGATGAGGATTGGCAGGGGATAGGCCTAAAGAGCTAAAGAGCTCCAGGCCAAAAGCCCATCACGACTTCATCAGCTTTATTTTCGCGACCAAAACATTCATATACCAATCCAGATTCCACTGAATTTCCTCTGGACTTGGTTCCCAAACATCTGATTATCGACAATTGATCTTCTTTACAAGATTTCCCCACGAAATCTACCAAACTTGACAGTTTAAAACGAGACGGAGACTACCTGGAAAAACCCGATACTCCCACCAATAAGGCCTAAGTAACATTCGATTGAGTATTGGTAGACGTGGGCAGCGGGCAGGTAGGAGATAAGACAGTCGTCCTTGCCGTGGGGAAATGGCATGATATTGCGGCGCATCCCCAGACAGGTCATGAATATGTTATCTGAGGGAGGACGAGAGTTACAAGTGCGAGGGAAAACAGAGAAAACTCACCTGGTAGAAGCCTATCTTGGCCCCCAGAGAGGCCAGGAAACATTCCATAGCGAACTCGTAGACATGGGCGGCGGGGAGGTAGGAGATGAAGATGTCGTTGTGATCGACTGGGTATCCCCAGAGGTTCTGGATGATCACACCACACACCGAGCCTATGTTCTCTGGGGACAGATGTGTTAAGGGTGAGGAGTTGGGTGAGGGAACGTTGGTGTTACAGTTGGATAAGTCTAATCTTAGAAGCTCAGTTTTCATTTTACTCTTCACCTGTCTTGAATATAACACTTAATTTGTCTTTTTGAAGCATGGATAGTAGTATCATACATTGGACACACGTATATGATACTCAGCTGTTGGCAAGAGCCAAGATGGTACACATAGAACTATCGTGATATGTTTCATGATATGTTTAAACGAAACAGGACGGTGTAGAAACGTGCTGTCACGCTCAAAATAATTTAGGGATTAAGTAAAGACGCAAATTATATGCAGTGAAACAAAAAGTTTTAAACTCATTGCTGCAGCATGTCGTAAGTCCGAAGTCGTACAAGAATTCACAAAGATTGTTCTAGAAGACCAGAAAATGTCGTACAACTAAATAGTAAATCATGAAACCCGATCACAGAGACGGGGTATCTAAAACTTTAAAACAGCAATCTCTGGAACAGATCCAAGTTAAAAACGTCAACACTGCAGCTACAAAACACTCACTGTGTGTGATCATGGCTCCTTTAGGAAGTCCCGTCGTACCGCTGGTATAACAGATAAGAGCTATGTCTGATGCTACGGGAGGAGTGTATTCTTGTAGAGATTTCTCTCCCATCGTCTCCATCTCATCAAGTGTCTTGATGTCGATACCAACCCCAGATGCTGCTGCCTAACAATTTTTATGTGTTAATGCAAAGCTGGAATCGGTGTAGCTTTTGCATTCAAATTCCTGAAATTCATAAATTTGCTGATGGTTTAACCATAAAATCGCACAAAATTATAATCGCCATTTTGTGAAATAAAGCTATCTTTACCTCCTGATCCGAGGAAGGCGCGCCGTCAGTAAGAACGATAAGAGAAACGTTGGAATCTGCTGTAATGAACTTGAGGAGAGTGTCTAGTCGCTTGCTGTCCGTACACACCACCTTTAACTTGGTCTGACTCAATATGTACTGGGGGGGGGGGTTTGTGTTGCTTTTTGTTATGTAATCTTTTAGGATGGAACGGTTGCAATTTAGGCATTAAGGTCTATTTGGTTGTTATCCGGAAAGTTTCCAAACTCGTGAGCTTGTAATTATAAGGTCTGATCGAAATTGTAAATATGTAGTTATGTTGTTGGGTTTATCCAATAACACAATTCTCAACTTTTTAGGTTGTGACCATTAGTTGTTTTCTTTATCAAAGACAGGTCAGGCCCAAATTTTATTACTACTAATCCTGTCCAAACTTGCGAGACAGGTTAAATTCAAATTGTTGCCAACACAACGTTTCGGCGCGAGGCATCATGAAGTTATAATTCCATATATGTCACGACTCACGAGTCTTAGATTTAAAAAAATTGATAAGTTTAAATCTTATTCAAGGACTTGCGTAAAATGAATTATGAGGACGAAGGCTCAATGAAATGCACGAATACAGGGTTGACCGGTTGACGATTATTGCACCCTAAGCTAATTAAATACTAAAGACTTCAGATAAAGTATTTAATCAGTCGAAAAGTGTGCGACTTAATACTTCCAGACAATTTGTTGTCGGAGAAGAATCGGAACGTCACCACAGAACATGTTATCAAACCTGTATTCGTCTTATCAGTGGCACGAGGCACACCTTACAATTTAGAAGAGCTAATTATAACTTCTCCATTATCACCTGGCTCACAATTCTGAGCGTGGAGAAACAAATTTGCCCATAGCTGGACCCAGAATGGGCCTAATACAGAACTGGATAGATTGAGGGCTGCTTAAAAGCGGGATATTATGGAGGATGCGACTCGAACGTTTACATTGCACTGCACGCTTCACTCGTTCGATTTTTTTAGCCACAGAGCAGATAAGAACGCGATCTAATTAATTGTACGTGTTTGAAATTCTGGCATCACAGCGAACACATAATAAATGCGATAAATAGTGTGTCTTTAGACACGACGTACGCGCGAGTTTTAATTCATGGAATGGGTATACAAATAGAAAATACTAAGATCTAGAGACTATCTGGGGGGGGGGGGTTCCACAACAGAATTAAAATCTTCTCTCGGTAAACGATAAAAAAGGGAAGATGGGAATATTTTTGTCAAAAATACTGGGCCATCGCTATCTAGATTATAGCCTGGTTTTGATGTAAATTGAATCATGAGTGTATGTATAACCGCTGAGCCCTAACGGGCCCAAGATAATTAAATTAAGGCCTTGTGTCCCACTTTGTAGCAGGGGAAATGGGAATACTATTACCCTTTACAAACAATCTAGGGATTTCAATACCTCTTAAAGCTGTATATAATTCATATTGTTGTGTTTCTCAGAATTAGTCACACTTAACAGTACAGTTCCCTGAATTAAGTACTAAGACAGTACTGAGACACAAACACGCATGAACAATACCTGGACCGCCTGTTCTCCCAACGTGTCGTAGAGAGGAACCAGGACCATGCTATAGTGGTTACACATCTGCATTGTACAGTGCCATGAGATGCTGTTTTGGGCGAATATTCCAACAAACGTTTCTTGACCTGGAAAAGTGTTTTGGGTTTAAGTCGAGTCCCGATTCATGGGTGTTTACTGTTTGAAGATGACGATTTTTCCATAGAACTGTAAAAAGATTTGGACTAAACAAGTTTGTGTTTTCTACTTTGGTACTTTAAGGGAGCAATAATTTAATGTGGCTTTTTTAAAACTTCAGCATTTCCAATAAGATATATTTACATATCTCATAAAGTCATGAACCGTTCTTCATTCACAACTAAAAATCCTAGAGCCACTGCTTTGTGTACATTACAAATATCCATGACTTAGCGCAGCCTATACACAAAACAACGTTTTATTTTGGGCTCTTGCTCTCACAAATTACTTTAAAATCCTTGGTCCATGACATTTCAAGGCTAAGGAACGATAGGAATGTTATAGTAATAGAGTTAGCGACTTTAAAATGATGCGGTGGGCCCCCCGATCCTTTAGCTCTGAGTCGAAAGAAAGATAGTTCCGGTTTTTACGTAAGAGAGTTACTTTCGTAAGCTTATTATCATCCTATCAGACATTCCGCTGTATAGATCTGGATGAGAAATCAGGATCAAAGCGAATTGGAAATGTTATTCTATAGACTTTGCAACAGGAAAATCAAGATTCGTAACGGAATATTCGTCCTAAAATGTCTGGCAAGAATCCAACAACGTAACCATGTAAACAAATTACGTAATGCCAGACTTCAAGCTTCAAATCTTAATGATCTTTCTAACAATAGGAAGGTAAATTTCGTCAAAGTTCGGTCAAGACTGAAGGAGACTGCCACTCATCCTGGAAAGAATAAGTTCCTACTTCATTGTCGCCGAGCGTACACTCTCTATTTTATTAGTCTAACTCGCGTCCTATATTCATTTCAAATGACGTCAATACGAAATTTCAATCGCTGAAAGGAGTTCTAGAAATCGTTCGAGCGGGCCTCAATAGAGCCTTAAACAGCTCTACGAGAAGTATCTGTACTGGCGTCTCTTAACATTCCAGACAGTAACCAGTTTGGCATGGTCAGACAATGGACGCATTCAAGAAAAATCGTGTGAAAGTTGAAAAGTTCTAGAACACATTTTATAGACAGGATAACCAACTTAGCCAATTTAATATACATGCCGCTTTGTGCATACCCTGAGCGAAATATTCAGCATTGTAGCGTAGAGAGAAAATAGTTAAAACCATTCGGTAAAAATATTTAGTAAAAGTTTGCAGCTGTAGAAAGATGTTTAAAATGCCAGGTTATTATCGATGGTACAGTTGATAGTTACTTGTAATTTGATTAATTTATAGATTGATCGCACGATTTACTATCACAATATTTGATTGTACGAAAAATAGTAAATACCTGAAAAGGAAATTGTCTATGACATGATTTATGGCAGCTTTTTATCAATGACTAATAAATCATATGTTATAAAAGACATAAGACACACCCGATTTCAGATCATGGGCCAACCGGACAAAACATTTCAAATATGATATAATATAAAATCATTGAATTTACCTTAACCAATTCGGGCTATACCAATCACGAAACATTATCTGACTAATCCAAGACAATATCAATGTTTGTCAACTAAAATAAGCCTTACAAAATTTTCAGCATTATCCAAAGCTGCAGCCTACATACCTGGTTTAAACCCGTAAGAGATAAAACCGGATCCCATCCTCTTCACTTTGGCAGCAACCTCGGTGTAGGTGAGCCAACTGTACGGCTTATCTGGTCCAGGTCGTTGTCCTAAACACCTGCAAATATTTCTCTAACACTTCACATTCCTTGTCTAGGTTTACCTACGCGATCTCAACCATAATGACGTGTGTTTGACGTGCACCCTGCTCAAGTGCTAAGCTCAGGCGTGCAATGGTAATCGAATTTCGACCCACTACCGAGTTAGGTTCCCCTATCTTGTGGAGTGTTCGGGATGAAGTGGCAATGAACCCCCACTGGCTGGGTCAAACTTGATCTGTCTATCTTGGATACTGATAAGACTCTCAAATTTCAGGCCATTGGTTTTCCAGGGTAAATTTGTGTAGAAATTTTAGATGTTTTCAAATGCGTTCGACGAAAATACCAAAAGGCTACAGTGTAGCTAGATGCCAAGAACTGGGGGCTTATGAGCGTATTTGTGCGAATTTCTCTACACAATACAAAACAAATCATGAGGGTTTTTTTACTTTCAAGCAAACTGGCATTTAATTTTTAATCCCTTTAAAGCTAGCAAGCAAATGTGCTGTGATAATTCATGTCAAAGAAACCTGATTTTCCGGACATAAAATCCTGCCAGCTTTCAGGAATTCAACCTAGTCCAGTTTGGCTAGTGGTTGTCTTGAATGAACTAAATTTCCGGGATTTATGTTTCCAGAAAATTACAAAATATGTGTTGTTTACAAACTACATCGCACCCCTGCAGAAAAGGTCGATTTGAGGTCCCCTCGGAACATAAAGAATTGAAAGCAAACTAAAGAATTTTTCTTGAAAATTGGCGTGCAAAAATTTTCAAAGAAAAATCAAAGTGTCATACAACTTTGAAACCTAACTAAATAACATTTTTCTCAAATTTTAGTTTGGTAATTGGTTCTTTATGAAAAAAAAATTTCAAAGGAAAATCAAAGTGTCATACAACTTTGAAACCTAACTAAATGAAATTTTTCTCAAATTTTAGTTTGGTAATTGGTTCTTTATGGGGGAAAAAAGATCCAAACCGTTTAATGTAATAATGTTCAGTATTGTTTAGCACCCATTTTTTCGTGCAACAAATCAAACTAAAGGTTTGATTTCCATTTCTGGGATGTTCTGAGTTTGCTCCAAATTTGATAAGCATAATTGAATTCTGTTGACAACATTATAATTTTGTCACAATAAACTAAAAACTTTAGTTCGCCAGCCAGATTAGTTGTTTAGGACAATTTCACAAGGATTTCTTTAAATAGAATTGAAATGATGTACTTAGCTCTTCGAAAATTGCAGCTGACAGTTTCCAAAAAATAACCAAGAATAGCCTTTACTTTATTCCCAGAAACGTTGTCAGCGACAAATTAATGATGATTTTTCTAAAATTTTCGGGGGCTTTCCCCCAGAATTTTAGATTGAAATGATACGCTTTAGCCGTTCCAAAATTGCAGCCTGCAGTTTCCATTTCCAAAATATCCGGGGCTTCTCCTGTAAACAAAATAACGAAGTAAATCCTTTCCTTTATTGCCAGATTCGTTAACTGAGACTAATTAATCGTGATTTTATCTAAAATTTTCGGGGGCTTCCCCCCAGAATTGTAGATTGAAATGATACGCTGTAGCCGTTCCAAAATTTTAGCCTGTTGCCTGTAGTTTCCAAAAATCCGGGCTTCAGCCGAGAAGATACATAATAACGAAGATCAGCATTCAGCTGTTCCTTTATTGCCAGATTCGTTTCTTGATAAATCATGATTTTCTAAAATTTTCTGGGGCTCCGCCCCTAGAATAGAATTGAAATTATCATAGACTTAAATTAATCCGTTACATAATTGCAGCCTGCAGTTTCCATTTCCAAAATATCCGGGGCTTCTCCTGAGAACAAAATAACGAAGTAAATCCTTTCCTTTATTGCCAGATTCATTATCTGAGACTGTTTAATCCTGATTTTCCTAAAATTTTAGGGGGCTTCGCCCCCAGAACGAAACAGCAAAGCTCAATTTTTCCTTAATTTCAACAAATTAAACAAAATTTTCTGGAGCTCCGCCCCCAAAAAGTAAAATGTAAAACAATGACTGGGGGGCTCATAGTAAAGTTTCGCCTCTAAAGCAAACTAAAGAAAATTTCTCGGTAACTAAAAAGTTTATCTCAAATGATAATCTGCACCCATGCTACATCGAATACCGTTGATAATGACTAACCGGCCGTTAGGACTAATTTTCAGTCCGTTCTGAAAACAATCGTAGGCGGTTTGAAAATCCTTCCATTTTTCAAGATACTCTGGAGCTAGGTCGGGGATAATGGAGGTTCTCTCGCAGGTGGACGCGTCCACCTCTTTAGTCAGAACTGAAGTTGAGGTATCATTAACGGCTGCTTGTTTTCGGCGGAAACACAGAAATTACACCTAAATGTTATCATGACGCTAGAAAGGATGTTCAAACGTTTTTATCTTGATGAAACATAATTTGGTAATGGTATTATCGTTGAAATTGATGTCACAGTTGAATTCTTATCATTAAAAAATAGGCTGCTGTTATGAAGTATCCCAGATACTTATGTGAAGTGAAAAACTGATAAGAAAGAAAAAATCCTTACAAAATTCTTTCCAAGAATTATCCAAGTTTATCCGAGGTTAGCTAGAAAACCTACACATGATTATGGGAATATGAACTCTGAGCATGTAAGGACTTTAAAACTCCGAGAACAAAGACTGAGACTATAACCTACCGGGCGGGAGAGAGCGGCGAGGTGGCAGGCTGAACGCTTGTCGGTACATCAGGTAGGACAGAGCTAGGGCACTGGTGGTCAGAGCTGCCGGAACTAGGAAACTCTCGTCTACTTCCAGCTGCTGCATTCTACCGAACAGACATGTGTTATAGGGGGTTGTTAAGGGGGTTGTATTCGGTTCGCAATCAGAGGGTTGATCAGACAATACAATTATTATCATGATATTGCAATATCATGATGTACTATATAATAATGATGTACTATATAATAGTAGATATCAGAGAATCATGCAAGGTGATAGATGTAAATCAATATTCTATCAGTGTCCATAGTCAATGAACATGCAGATGCTTTGAGAACAGGCTTTGCAGCTGAGAGTCATTTGCAGTCAACTTTTCAAAGAAATAACAACACAGTCTACGAATCACAAAGGTTGATGTTGAAATTAACCGTAATGATCACGTCACGGCTAACTGTCACGCCCTGACATGTACGTAATGTAATTCAGGGTATATTTAAAGTAAGGTATATCCGGGTACATGGAGGTTACTTTGTACAATTCCCATGATTCATCTGGTTTGTACAGAGAACTTGATAGCCAGTGCACTTTCCTGCCAACCTAGATTTTAGAAAACATCACAATATTCTGTCACGATCGAAAACAGGCACAACATTGGAGCGAAAAACATCTATGAGCTTGTCAAAATGTAAGTGTCAAAATGTAAGACATAGGCCAGAGCCTCCAAGTTCTGAAGATATCAATCTAGATCTAGTCTCTGCTCAACAATAATTGCCAGTTTTCATTGCGGATGGGTAGCAAGGATATAATTTTTGATTTACTGCTATGTTTGCAATTTCCAGTTCATTGTCATGAATCTGATAAGTGCTGTAAAACATGTAAGCACAATGTCAACATATCTTTGAACTAAACAGACATACGGGAATGATACAGATTTAAAATAACGAAAGGACTAAGAAACGCCAGCAAACAAATTTGTGCCAGCATTAAACCAATCAAACCAACAACTTCCGATCCCAACTAATGTACAATTGAGAACGTAGTGCAATACTTACGCTCAAACGAGTAACGTTCCACAAATCACATTCACACACATCGTAAATGGAGCTGAGCGGGCCATTACTGACTGTCCATATATGGACATGTACTGTACTGATGCGTCAAATCCTGCTGACAGCAATCAAGATATTGGAGTCTTACAAAGAGTAGGTATGGCGGTATTCAGAAGCAAGGACAAGCGAAATATCGAATTTCAGTGTGCCATTTGGGCTGTTCACCCACAGTATTTAGGTGATATCCATTAGAAAGTTCTGATAAGACATTTTTCCTTATCAGGAGATTCTAAAATGTGGTCTCATTGTGAAGTGTTAGACGCTAAAGTTTTCATTCCTGGCACATAGTAAAAGATTTTAGGTTTGAAAAGTCTTTACAGCTAAAAAGGGAGAAATTACAAGAATGAAAGAATGATTTGAAAACAATGAACAACATTCACGGGACCATGCACATCATCTCTAAACCCAGCAGGAGAAAATCGGAATCCCGAACAAACTTACCAACGCAAAACAGCGAGATGCATCCTTGAATGCAGAAAGTTGAATGAGTGAATATTTAATCTCTATTAACCAAGTTATCCATCCAAAATGTCGAATATTCGAGTCAATGCAGTCTAACTGAGCACTCTTAGTATTGAGTTTCAAATTTACAACACCACGCACAACCTCGATTAGATTCGGAAGATGTCCGGCGACGGGGAAACAGGATCCCAGAATTAGAGACCAGTGGGTAGAAACTAGAAGGGTACTAGATCTGAAAGATAAATCTGACAAATTGAACTTCACCATATTGCAACTGTTACATAGAGGTACCAAGAATCAATATGAGATCGGTCGACTGCGATATAAAAAAAGATAAAAATCTACCTTGGAACGAAATGAAAAAGCCTAACTGCTGTAGCTCATGACTGACATTGATCATAGAAGATGCGGACACGGAAGATCAATACACAAATTACAAAGCTACCACATACACTGGTACACTAAACAGGGAGAAAATCCGGTAGTTACACCATCACACCACATCGGAGGAGTACGAGAATACTAATAGGAAGAGAGCCAATTAGTTCCAAGTACCAACGGGTTTACACGTTAGGTTACATTTTAAACGATTTTAAACATTGAATATTCTACATATTTAATAACCTAGCAAGAATCATGCATAACAGAAGCATACACGGTAATTGGTGTTAATTGGATGTAAAAATAGAACTGCAACGAACGAAATAAATCACAATCAAGTATCATTGCCATAACATCCCACAGCTAAAGTATATCCTTAACATTTAGAACTAACAAACTCACATTCAAATCGGACAGATTGAGCCATTAAATTACTACATACTTCTACAACATTCTGCTTACTGCAATGATACCAGCATGTCCGGGACAGCGTCCCTTGTCTCACCTGCTGGAAACCAACTGTCTGGCTGTGGTAACAAGGTTGTTGTAATGGTCCATGTTGTTGTGTTGTCAGTCCTCGGTCAGCTGTCAGCTCTAGCCCTTGTTGTACTATCGTGAGTTACTAATTACTTTTAGTAAAGTTAACTTTTCTGTTGTAACAAAGAAAGCGTATTAGTTTGTATGAAGGTTTGAAATGCGTTTAGGCTAATCATAACTCAGTGAGCCACGTTACATTTGGTGTGACGTGCAATACATGATGCTATAATAACTGTGCTTGGCTTCACTAAAGGTCAAGATTTAGACCGTTACTTGAACTAAAATAGATCTTATGATAAAGAAAATAAGTGTTTCAATTAAATCGTCTAGAACTCTTTATAACATAACATGTTTAAGCTGAATGGTAGGAGTGTAAACTTCGTAGTAACACACGAAATTCGGAATTAAAAATTGCAATTAAAAAATTCTACAAATACAATACCGAAAGCACGACGATTAACAATTTAAATAAATATACTGACCAAATCACATTATTGCACAAAAGTCTGTAACTAGGTTTTAGTAAATGGTATTTTTGGCATAATTTTGTGTAGTCTACTAAGTACAATCCAATGTATGTACATAAATTCAAATTTATCTCACTAGAGAAATGTTTTTGTAGAAACACAAGAATAGTTCAATAAATATTGGAATTCGATATTCGATATTCGATCGATCAAAAATTCGATGATTCGATATTCGTTGATTCAATGAATCGATCGATCCATCATTCTATCCCGATTCGATATTCGATGATTTGACATTTGAACTTCCAAATTAAATATTTCGAATCATCGAATATTCGATGAATTAGTATCCATACTTAAATAGTCAAATATAGGAAGTCTTTTCAAATTCATCAGTCATAAAAACCTAACTCTAAAACTAAGATAAACAACCAAACAACTAAAATCTATTGTTTCTCACTACTAGGTAAAGCATTATACTTGACCACCTCCTTAGCAGTCGATTTTGCCGCATGTTTAGCAATGGCCTTGGCACCAAGCTTCCTCGCTTGACTGTAAGTTAAGCCGACGTTGACAACACTGTGGACGGTGTCCTCTGCGACCGAACCTGCAGCTTGTCCATACCTAGCAGACACAGTGACGTTAGTGCCTTCAGCCAGAGCCCGGCCAAGGTTCTTTGCACCCTCCTCTAGCCCATCGTACAGAATACCAAGCCCGGCCAGCGCACTAGCACCAATCTGACAAGCATCCTTAACATTTTGTTCTGAGATCCTGCTCTTAGCTCCGGTCACATACTTATTGTCTGAGTTGCTGACGACTTTCTTTACGCCAGCGGTAACGTGAGGTGCTACTAGTTTAGCTAGAGCTGCTATTCCTGATGCTAACTGACCTACTGCTTGCCCGGTCAGGACGGATACATTCTTCGTGGTAGTCCGGAGTGTTGCAATCTGCTCACGAGTGTTATCACTTATCTCGACATTCCTGGTGCTTGGCTTGATTTTGTCCTTCAGAGAATGAGCTCCCTTGCGCAGCAGGTCTCCACCCACTCTAGAGCCCCAGACAAGGCCTGCAGATACAACCTCAGCTGTAGCCTGGATCCCTCCAGACACCTTGTCTACAGTCCGGGGAGCGGCAGGCTGCTCTCTGAGATAGGGTTTGTCTACAGTGCTGGCACCTGCTGTACTAGGGGGAGGGGGCCGTGCAGGACGAGCCGGGTTTGCAGGAACTACACTCGTCACGTGACTCGTACTATCGTCCTCCAACACGTCGTCCCAGGATTTCACGTGCAGGTTCGTTAGTGACATGATCAGTTTCTGGAAGTCTGCTACTTGTTTAGTGTCCACGTTCTCGAGAATGACACCGATGTATTTGTTGGCTTGATCCAGGGATGGGAACATGAACTGCTTCTCTCCGACCTGCAGGACGGGAGAAGTTTTGGAAACCAGGGGGTAGATCATCTCTCCGATCTGGAGACAGGATACGGGGTTCGTGTACTTAGAGGAGATCAGGTGACTCACTTTGGCAGAGACATTCTTGCCCGTTTGTGTGACTTCTCCAGCACCATCCACGTCAAACAGAGAGATGCCTGAGGGAATATTGATGACTTCTTTCGCTTCTTGAGCCCCAGAAAGAAGACTATGGATGTCGTCCATGTCTTCTAACAAGTCAGATAAATCCATGTCTTCTTCCTTTGGCGGGGCATTTGGTTCAACAACGACCTCCTCCAAAACCCGCAGCCTCTCCTTGGCCATGTTTAAAACGAATGTAGCTTTCTTAACTTCCGGTCGAATTTTAGGATCGGGACAACGCAGACTGATAGCTCGCGTTATTTGACTGACTCCCTGGTAATATAAGTGTTTTGCTTTTTCATCATCACCATCTGTGTCGGCAGTTTGTGCTTCGAAAATCAGTTTGTATCCATTCTTTAATTTAGCGTTGATTCTATCGTAAGAGTTGATTTGATTTGAAGTGGATGGAATTTGATTGGGGACTTGCATCCTGAAAAGTATAAGAACATTTGGTAGCGAAAAGTATGAAAATGAATAGTAATTATGATGCCATGTTTTAATCATAGGCTATGGTTCGAAAATGAAGTTTGAGGTATTAAGCATTGACGAGTTTTATGGAGAGTGCCGTCACTGTTATGTACCCTCATTCTAGGATTGGACCAGGAATCTTAAGTGCTAAGCCACCATTGCATTATAGATAACCTTTTGCTGTGTTTAAGCTTTAGATTTACAGGGCTTTTAATTTGCTTAGGTTGGAACTCACGAATTCAGAACACCGTAAAAAAGTCTTTACCAGCTGATAGTCAGCCTCATATTTCAGCGGGTAGCCTACACAAATACATAAGTATCAAGAGAAGTAAATCCAACTGAAGTTGTTGAAAAGGACAGTTTAAATAGGAAGTGATATTAGGTATGAACGTTATGAATACATAGTTCAGTGCTGTAAGCATCAAATCATAAAAGCATAAAAAATGTGCATGCAAAAAAATCGAATTAAAATTTAATGCTCTCTACATAAACCACACGGTAAATTTCACTATCTACAACTAACAAAGCAAATAAAACTAGAAAAATGGTTTTATTGATTTCATAATATATATTATCTTTTTCACACTTAATGTAAATGCACAAGAATCAAAAATTTCAAGAAATCAAAATACAAATATCTATCAATAAATAAGCTTAAAATAAGATTAATCAAAACCTAACAAACGCTGTACGAAGTTGTGGTCGAACACTAAGTTATGGTAACACAAAAATTTCAAAACATATAAATCAAAACAAGCAACCAAATGCTGGTTTTGTTTAATTGCATGCCCTACTTATGAGCGCTCAAATCCAAAAATGTTTTTAAGGCATTTGCTGCAAATCTGACCTTAAAATCGGGAAATTGGTAGATCACCGACCGGCTATAAGCCGGCTAATAGCCGTTTTCCAATACTTTCTTATAGCCGGTTGCTGACTATTGTTCAGCACCATGATTTTGAGACAACATCTTATAGCCGGCTAATAGCCGGCTTATAACCACTTTTAATACCAAAACGGCTTATAGCCGACTTATAACCGGCTCATAGCCGTCGCTCAACAACAAATGTAAGTGGCTACTAACCGGCTATAAGCCGGCTTATATCCGGCTATTAAAATTGTAGCCGGCTATAAACCGGCTTATAGCCGGTTAGTAGCCGGCTTATAGCCGGTCGGTGATCTACCAATTTCCCACCACCGGAAATCTACACATAAATTTTCACGATGGTACTTTCAATTTGAAAATACAAAAACTGAAATGTTAATGAGACATGTGGTCTTTTGATAATCACAATTTATTCCCTGAAATATGAACTAAAAGAAATGTTTGAATTTGGATAAAATTTCTGAGTACAATAAAATAGTTATATACGACGTTTCAAATTAGGCATAAATTTCGTGTACGACACTTAATACCTACTTTAAACGACATAGAACAACTTTAATCTGATTAATAATTCCTGCAAAACCAACTTATGTTCTATGCCATGTTAGACAACATAGATTGCAGTTTATCCATATAAGCCTCTGAAATAGCCTCTCTCCTCTTTTTCATCGTCGGAGTAGTAAGATTATTCTCCACGCAGAAAGCTTCAGGAATGAGGGTTATGTGCCTCACCTGTTCGAAACTCTTCAGCTCCTTCTGACCGATAGTCTGCATGGTTTGTAGCACCATCCCTGCACTAGTAGGGTCGGCAACAAAGTCTTCAATGCTAACAGGTGGGTCCAGTTTTGCCAATGCCATCTCATCCGGAACTATGATGCCCACAAGGGATGACTTTAGTGACTCCCCATACACGAAGCATTGACTAACAATTGGAGCTCGTTCGTAAATGGCTTCAATTTTATCCGGGGCAATATATTCTCCTTGAGCAAGCTTAAAGAGGTTCTTTTTTCGGTCGATTATTGATAAGCAACCATGGTCTGTCCACTTGCCTATATCACCTGAATGAAGCCATCCTTCGCTGTCAATAGTTGCCGCCGTTTTTTCAGGTTCTTTGAAGTAGCCTTTAAACACTGAAGGACCTTTAAAGCAAATTTCACCTCTGTTATCTTTAGCATAGTACTCCTTCTCAGGAACGTCAACAAGCTTAACTTTCAGTGATGGGAATGGGATCCCGATGTGACCAATAGTGTGATCACCATCAACAGACATAGTACCAACACCCGAGAGTTCTGTCTGACCGAATCCCTCCATTACAAAGCATCCCAATACTGCTCTGTACCACTGCAGTATGTCACCTCTGCATGGTGCAGATCCCGTAATCAGTAGACGACATTTCCCTCCGAAGGAACGTTGGACTTTCTTGAAAAGCAGATGATCCCAAATTGAGTTACGACGATAAACCCCGGCTTCTACTTCTTGAAGTTTTGATGCTAAGCCAATATCAAAAAGCTTCCCAATAATTGCCTTTTCATGTGCAAGGCCGTTAATCTTGTCAAAGGCTTTATTTAAAACTCGAGGCACAGATGGTATAACAGTGGGTTGCAAAGTTTCAAAATCGTTGAGAAGGAGTTTAAGATCTCCTTGGAAATATCCTATCTTTGCTCCCAAATAAGCAAAGAAACACTCAATAGCAAACTGGTAAACATGGGCCAAAGGGAGATAGGATATAATTGTATCACGATGGTCCAGAAAATCAGTAATGTTTGCTTTAAGGCCGATGCAACAAGCTGCAATGTTACCGTGAGAAATCATGGCACCTTTAGGTGTTCCTGTAGTTCCACTTGTGTAGCAAATCAAGGCTATGTCTTCTGCTTTTGGTGGCCTTGGTTCACTTCGCTTGTTTAAACCATACACTTCAAAATCACCAAGGGTCATGATTTCAAATCCTAGACTTGCTGCTTTCTCAATATTTTCTGAGGATAATTCGCTGCCTATGGACACTATCAGCCTTACCTTTGAGCCTTCTGACCACTTCAAAAAATTATACACTAGAGCTGAGTCGACAAAAACTACTTCAAGACCGCAGGTTTCAAGTATGTGAGTCATAGCCTTGGCACCAAGAGTATCATACAAGGGAACCAGTGTCATATTGTAAGCACTGCATGCATGCATCACAACACTCCAATGAGGACTGTTCTTAGCGTATATTCCCACAAAACTCTGCTCCTGACAACCTTTGTCCACAAGACCAGAACCAACATTTCGGAACCGTTCGTGTACCTGGAAAAATTGAGGAAAACTTTTAAAACAACTTGAAATTGAAATGGGCGAAGGATCAAAACCATAATATCATATAGATAGGCAAGGGATCAGTAATTCCCAAAGGAAATATAAATCGACATTGAACGATATTGAATCGAATTCCAATAATTAATTAGAAACATGGTAAACCAAAGATACCTGCTCGTATGTTAGCCATCTGTACGGTTTTCCAGGAAGTTCAACTTGTCGAAATCCCAGAAACGGAGCAGAAGGGTTCATCACAAAACCCCGTTTAAAAGCCTCATAAAGTGTTGAGATCACAGGGACCCAACCATCATCTTTAAAGCACTCACGATGATGCTCGACCCCATCAATTGCCCTAGTTAGGACTTTGCCAGATGGTCCTTTAGGTGTTGGTGGTCTGGTGATGTAGAATGCATAGCATGCTGCAATGAACAGAGCAGATGCAACAGCTATTCCAACTACCATTACTGATTCACAACCTATGATATGATCATGTTAATCTTGAAAACGCAAGCAGACTATAATTTTGTATTGTCGAACCTTTTTTGGGATTAGCAATGATGTGTAAAATAGATTTCTTTTGAGTAATTAAATACTGGAATCTTTTTTGATAATTAAAGCAATAAGACAACTGATATATACCACAATCGGGGTTATTATATCATAATTGATTATATCACCCAACCCTAAAATTACAAACATTACTTTTAACACAGCTTTTAAAACTATTAACAAGACTACAAAATACAGAAAAGGTAAATTCGTTTAATTAACGATAGAATTAGGTATTATCTCATAAAAATCATGAACATGGAGAAAAACGAATTTATACTTGTATCAAAATAATATATTGCAGTGAAATTTTGTAGTCTTGCTCATTAGAAAATGATGATTGCTAGCCTAAGGTCATTTACAAGAAGCATACACCTTTCAATTAATCCATGGTAAAATATTTCGAAATTAAGATTGTTACATTAGCTGATCAAACCAAATTATCACTATTTCATGGATATATCATTCATAACTCGAGAGGTGTATGGTTCTTAAAAATTAAAATCTCTAACTCTAACGATATATAGGTAGGTTTCCCACAACTAACACTGCTGCAATACTAAATAGTCACTGAGGTTTTCAACCTGCAACAAAAGGGGAAAATTTTGTCATATAACATTCGTTGTACTCAAGATAAAACTACAGACTCAGGTTGATAAACTTTCTGAACAAAGAGTTAACATTAAACCTATTTGTACTATATAAATCCTATCCTTTTTCATATTAACTAATAACAGCATAAGTCATTCAATTTACGACTCACTTAAAATTCTGTTCGACAATGCAATATTTTCTGATCACAAGAAAGACTGTCAGTGAGGAGTATTGCCTTAAAACAATGCTTTTAGCAAAAATGATACAATTGACTCATTTTGAATATTGACAGTTTTGTATCAAGAATTGTTTGTGTCCCACAATTACAAAAAAATTATTTTCAATTTTTAAAAAGCAAAAAGAAATTATGAACTCCCTTATAGCTTGTTTTACCTTGTATGGATAAGTTTCAAAGCTTTATAAATTGTGCTACAAAATCAACAAAAGTACAAAACGTTTATTAAAAACGATAAAAATATTTCCTTTTCAAGTATAACTTAAAAATCTCGATTCAGATGAATTAAAAACTCTTTTACTTATTACAATTCATGGTGAAAAGTGTACGTTGCATGAATTATGTAGACTGACCTGATTCTTTTAGATAGATAAAACTATGAACAGTCATGATAAATTACTAGAAATTAAATTTGAAGATCAAATGTGCCCTGGTGTATGCATGAAAGATTTGTGTTTGTATTTGTATTTGTATTTGTTACACCTGTACCCAGGCTTTTACAGTTATACTGAAGGGGCTCCTGGAAGATTCTAGGTTTTTCAGGTTATTCGGCTGGGTCAACCGAAGAAGAATGCATAGGCAAATGCCCTTAGCGTACTCCTCTAGGATAAGATCATTCACAGGAATTTTTGAAGCAAAAATCTTGACAATCTTCACCATGATATTGAGTGAGGTAAGTGGGATAGGTTATATGAAATAAGGCATTCGTGCCAATCTAGCATAATGATTAACACCGCTGAATTACCATGAAATGTTGTAGCTACATGCTTTTGTACATGCCTAATGCCTTGTCAAAACTTTTGTAGTCCACATAAGATAAAAACTTTAACAAATTTATAGCAGTTACTATGCTTAAACTGTCTATTAACATTTATACATCTTTCTTAAAATATAAGCAACTAAGAAGTATGACATGTGACTCAAAACGTAAATAAATTAGCTTACTTTAAAATAATATACATATATTCAAATAGAGCTAATAACACTAGAAAATGCCAGTGAATCAAATGATGTACAAATAGTAGAACTATGGAACTAGTGGTATCTAAATGCAATTCATTAGAGGAAGTAATGCCTGCATCATGTCATTTCATGGATACTTTTTTGCCCTGTAATCATAAGCAGTAAGTATTAAGATGCTATAAAGGGGGTGAGAGATAACTGAAAAAGATCCTGCCTACAGTTAACCTATGCTACATTGCTTCACAGATTGCAATGCGACGATTTCTTGTGTTCTTGTAGAAAGCGAAAGCATTGCAAAGAACTTTTCTGACTGGTTCCATTTGAACTAAACACAATGCCTCACTTAAATTGGTCCATACATATTCGTTGTGTTCTGAAGAAAGAGTGATTTTTACATCAGAATTTACCAGCTTTGCAAGGTAAAATACAACTGTTTTGAACCGTCGTGACCTGCTCTGATAGGAGATAAACTCTTGGAAACCATCAATCATGTCAATTTTATCAAGAGTAATTCCAGTTTCTTCGTAAGTTTCTCTGATGGCAGCTTCAAAACCATTTTCGGAACCTTCAAGGTGGCCTTTGGGAGGTCCCCAACAACACCCTTCAGTCGACTTCAAAAGTAATATTTCGGGGGTGTCTGACACATTTCGAAGAATCAGAATTCCAGCAGATACCAACATAACCATGACTGAAAGAAATAGCAATAGAAATATAATCAAATTTTACAGAGCAATACAATGTTTTATGTTGAATATATCACAATGCAGACAAATTTTACTACATTTAAAGCGGCATATTAGTTGCAATTTCATTGCCACCACTAAGAATACTTTGAGCAACGATATAAGGAAAACGGTTTGAAATTCTGAGAGATTGGATCACCCAAGTTATTGATCAAACAGTCAATCAAAACTCTAGAAGCACTTGACTTTGGTATAAGAGATAACATTAACCAAGAAACATTTAAGGGCAACGCCCATCTAGAACTTCTTCGAAATTCATGTCGCCAGGCCAGAAATGTGTGAGAGCACGTGATGGCCGTGACAGTAGGTTATAAACCTACAAAAGAAACCCAGATATAAGCGTTCATTTAAAACTACCTTATTATGCTGCAATAAACAGAACGACTGGTCCTTGCAAAAATGTTTAAAATCTGGTCACAATCATAGCAAAAGTTCTAACAGAATAAAGAAAACAGACTAAAGGGCACCTGCATGTCTTCCGAGTAATCAATTTGGCAAAAAATAGTTATACATTAAGAGCATCCAAATATGAAATTACAAAGAACAGTTTGCCCAACCATTGACAGTTTGTTCGGTAATAACGAGGGTCAGACACACAGTCACTTGCATCACAAATTACAATGTTTCTTCTAATCATGAATCAAAATAATCATAAGTTTCTAGTCTGATTCTATGCCTCTATGTTAATAACACAAGAAAGAAAGTAAAATGAAATTACATTCAATACATAATTGTCCCTATATGAAAAATTGGTTTATCTTGAAAATAAAAATTTGTATAAAACTGCATCAAAAACTCTTTTGAAAAATTGTTTTTAAATAACGTTGAAATGAAGTTTGTTCGATGTTCAAGCTCCACGAAAATCCAGTTTACACTGTGTTATAAATGTTGGAAGTAAAGTCCTAGTCATGGAGATAAAAATTAATTGAAAAATATTTCTGATTTAATATCTCACAACTTCATTTGTGTGTAAAAGGTTGCTAAGCCAACAAAACCCCGTGACTCGCGCTGCGCGCACTCTATCGGGACGTACATTGTATAGGTGTGAGCTTTTGCGTCGCGGTTGATTTCCATGTTACATATACAATCATTTACTTGTCGAGGTGATACCCGACTTGCACGCGGCTCCCAGCTTGCTACTCTCCTATTAACTTGTCTCACGTTGTGACGCGCGGCCACGTCGCCGCGCGCTTCGCGCGCGCCGGAGGCTGCCGCTTCGCGGCAGCAGGGCTATACAACGTGTAGCAACTATTAACGGGCGATGCGCGTCTAGAATTTTTTCGAAATTCATGTCGTCATTGTCGCGGTGATACCCGACTCACGCAGCTAAAGCTGAACGTTTCGTTAAAACGGTAGACGGATATAATCTCGTCAATGTCGCCAGGCCAGTTAAATGCGTAAAAGCGCGTGATTGATGGCCGCGACAGTAGGTTATCAACTTACAACTCTCCTAACGTTTCGTTGCCTTGCCGCGCGCTTCGCTGTCTGACCCTCATTCGAAGCAATTAAAATGACAGGAGGGCGCGCGCTGCCGTACAAGGCAACGTCTGACAAATTCTCCGAAAATAAAACGACGGGGAGGTGCGCGCGCTGTACGTACTACGTTTAAACAAACACGACTAACAATGAAAATTTGTATACAGTTTTTGTAGTTCGACGTTCGCGCCTTGCTTGTGGGCAGTAGGTACTAGGTGATAATACCAGTTTCTGACACGGCCATCCATTGTGTGGCACGCACCACCCAATGATTTATACTTGTCCAATACTTTATTAAAGCCCATTGTTCAGAATTTTGACTGCTTTAATGACTCGAATG
>JH153480.1:7050-26939 GCA_000226015.1 Mnemiopsis leidyi | reverse complement strand
GGGGGCCGTTTTCTAAGTACCTCATTCGAGCAAGCTCGATCCCAGAGGTGTGCACTGATTGTTAACGGGTGTGTTATGTTGTGGGTGGGCCGAAGGATCAACCAAGCTACATGATGTGTACGGAGCAGATATTTGAACGGACACGATTTCCGCTGATAGTCAATTCAGAAAATTCATGGGCCGGCACCGTGCCGAGTCGGGTATGATCCGACAACCTCTGCATTGTCTAGATGAGTGCTCTACCAATTGAGCTACCGGCCCTATGACAGCACATGAATTTTCTGAATTGACTATCAGCGGAAATTATGTTATATTATTATAGGTGTCATTACTGAATAGATATGTTATATAATCATAGGTGTCATCACTGAATATGTTACTAGATATCTTTCCTCAAATTATATTTACTTTTCTGCCCGAACAATTTGTGAACCACATAACTGTAAAGTTTGCCGAACACAGCTACTTACACATGCCCGGAGCAGCAATACATATTCGAGAGATAGTAGTAGTGATGATAGATCGTTTAGCTGCAGTTACACTCTGTCCTAACTTGTTTCCGTCACTGTCAACTATTACGACACCCTCTGAAGGATGAAGGTGAGCAAAATACGAGCAGGAACCCCGCCCTCACACTAATACACAACACTTTCAGTGTACTGTACACATTAGTACATTGTACATTGTACAACATTGCACAATGTACAACAGTTGAAATAGCAAACATAATTAAGATTGACAAACGTACCCTTCAGTTCTAGAGATCGCATGCAGGGAATATTGACCATGTTAGCGACGGCGACAGCAGCAAAAGGAACAAAACGTCCGACAATCGGCGGTGCTCTAGGACCCAACGTCTTGTTAAGTCCTGTGGGATGTGCGCGTCAATAAGTCATGTAAAACATAATGAATAGATAGAGAGATAATTAGTTGTATGGATTAAAAACTGAATTGATTACAATGTAATACTTCTATCAACAATACGTATATTCAAGGAATTCCACATTACGTGCGATTCCACATTACGTGCGATATCAAGAAAACTGACCAATAGAGGTAGCAGTAGCGAGGGAAGTGGCGGTGAGATAAGCAGACAGTATGACGCTGTCGGGAAGGGGTTTATCTCCACTTCTGTTGGTAAAGTTCACAAAGGCGTTGAAGGACTGATTCAGCCACTGCCCTAAAAATATCTCCAACGGGCTCCTGTGATAGAAAAACCGTAAGTATTCGGGCAAGATTTAGATTACAAGATAAGGGGGCGAGGCAACCGCGACTTGGCCTGGGTCAAGGTACCATGTCGAATTGCAAATAATTGAGTTTCCTTTTCACGAAACTTACTAATTTGCTAGTTTCATCTAGCATACTGATTATGAATAGAAGGAAAAAAGAAAATTCTTGTAGGTGCAAACTCGCACAATCATCCTTCAACAAAGAATTCAAAATCTTGAAAACAAATACAATATACATGTATGCTAAATGCTAATTGCTAGCCAAGGCGTACTTGTAGAACGCCAGGAGGATTCCAGTGATAGCCATCCCACCAGGAACCTGGAAACTCATCCTGCCCACGGTGTTCTGTTTGTCTCCGGTCTCCGGATGAAACGCACTTTCGTACAGGTACTTAGCGCTCCACAATGCCTCCAATCCACCCGGGGGCATCGTGCCGTCAGATCTGGAATTGCAGTTGTGTTAAAGAAAAGTTTGGAACTAAATAAGTAAGGGGGAAGTGGAAATAGAAGGACAAGATTTACGACATGATAAAAATGATACAAACCCTATTTTAATACAGTACGTTTGACTCAAACTTGTATTTATGGACGATGTTTTTGGCATCTTCTAACTGTTGGTCCGACTTTAAACAGTTGAACGGGTCAGTTAGACGAGCGAAGTGTTTGAATCTCCCGATAAACGTCTCATCTCCCCATCGGGATTTCGTTATATCGACATCCGAATTCATCTTTCTAGAGATAGTTCGCATTATGTTGTCAAATATTTAGTGTCGGAGTATGGGAAAGTACTTTTAAATGTGTTCCATTCTTTGAGGAAAAGATGAGATATTGTTTCGCTGTATAAGCGGCATTCATCATGACACAGACATCATAGCTTGATAATATATCATGACTGCAGACACCAAAGAGCAGAGAGAAAGAAAACAATAAATGTATAGATGTAAGTTGATAAATATTAACTTTATTAAAACTCTGAATTCTGGATATAATTCGGAGTTACGCGAATTATTTAGTTGTGGGATGACAATAATGACATAATGCCATAATAAGTTATGGTATATATGTACAGGTTATGATACAAATACTAAGCATGCTGGAAAATATGCCAAACTTGTAGTGATATGCCAAACTTGTTATGTAATTTCATAATTTCAAGTCATTGAATTGTAAAAACATAAAATAAGCTGTGTCAATTTCATCATGATATAATAATAATGAAGACAAATGACACGTATAAAATAAGTCAAGTATCAAACATGAAAAGTTCTGCTTGGTAGCTATCCTCCCCATCTTTCAGAAACTGTCATCAGATTTATCTGATTTAGTCACACTTTCCCCGGAAAACTCGTAGTCTTCCAGCTGGAGTCCCATGAAAGGAGGCGGAGAAGGACTAGCAACCCGCTCGTCCTCTGCATCAGGGAGAGGTGTGACGAGCTCTAAAGTTTCAATGTTATCCACACTCTGAGTTTTGGGCAGAGGACTGGGAGTTTGGAGCGGGGCTCTCCTCGGAGCAGGCGGTAGATTTCGTGAGGAGGCTGGTCCAGCTTGCAAGTCTGATGTTTGGAATACTCCTTCTTCTCTTAACGGTGATACCATCTCCTCTGGTATCGTGTCATCTTGAGGATGAAATACTGGATAACCAGGACTTCTAGTAGCTCTGATACGCTCCTCTAACAAACCCCTGATCTCCGGATCCTTGACAAGTTGAAGGAAATCAGATGACTGGGGCGACAGAGGCCACTCTCCCTCACTAAGAGGACCTGAAGTAAACACATGCTGGGTTATCTCTCGGGGTAGTACCCCCGGTAGTATCTCTCCAGCTGATATCGGATAGTCTGTAGTTTCAGTGTACGAAACTGAGGTAGAGGACGCTGATGAGTACTCCGGTTCTATCCCAGGAGGTATATCGATATTTTCTGTAACTCCGGTCAGTTCGAGGGGGTGTTGAGAGATGACAGATTGGTGAGTGAAATCTAAGGGGTGTTGGGATATCACAGATTCGTCCGGGACAGGTTCTTGTGCGGTGTTTTGGGGAGTGAAGGGTTGGACAGTCAGCTGTCTGGAGACCCCTTCCAGCGAAACTGTGTTATCTTGGGGTAAAGACGTCAAATCCGGAGTATACACTGTCACTCTGTTTTCGTCAACTTCGTCGGTTAGGTCTAGAGGAACCTGTTCGAGTGTGTCATTAAAGTAAACAGGTGGCTGTTTTGACATATTTTGAACTGGTTTGGGGACCCCCTCTGGAAGGGCTTGCGCTTCAGATTGAGCACTAAGTGACACAACTTCAGGGGTGAGAGGAGGAGTCAACACTGGAGACCTAGGCTGCAAATCACGTGACAACTCAGAGACAGGAGACAAAGATTTAGAGGACTCTTCAGAGGCCGTGAGACTTGGAGTGACAGCAACTGATAGTGAAGATTTGCTCGAAGTTGAAGATGAAGACTCAAACGAATCGTTGTAAGAAGGCTTACTGTCATCTGCTTGAGATTTTTGTAGAGCGTGTGGTCTAGGTGAAGTGTCACGAACATGATGTGCTATCCTCTCTTCTACCTGTCCCTTAATGATATCTGACACAACTCCGTGCAACTGTGCGGGGGACAAATCAAGTCCAAGATCTGCTATCTCCTTCATAGCATCCTCCCCGAGGATTTGTGTAACTTCGTCTTTAGCAGCGTTTTGTTGAGGTGTTTCAGTCAGCAACTTCTCGAGAATAGCCTCCTCTAACCACTGCATGACCGAGGCCTTATCGTCTGCAAGAACAGTATTCTGGGGTACCCTCGCGCTCGCAGCTTTGTTGTCACTGATGAGTTTTGCTGAGTACTTGTCCATGATAGGTGGAACCCTCTTTACACCTGCAATAGTTACACTCGGAGGAAGATCAACAACACCAATAAAGTTGTCTGCTTCACTGTCCTCATAGCTGTAAGCACTCGTATTTCTCTGAATAGGAGTGTAACTCTGGGCTCTGTCTTCAGTAAGCACTTTTAGTGGAGAACATTGTTGATCTAACATCTGTGGAGCAGGAGAAGGGTAAACTGAGACGTCTCGAGTGGATGGTTTATTGTACTGAGGTACTTCCACAGTTTCTCGTGTGACAGGGGAGGTTTGAGTTGAGATTTGATGTCGCAGAGAGCGCAATGGGGTGCTGTGGTCCTGCACAGCGGGTGGAGCTAGGGGGAAACTGTTAGGAAGGGGAGCTAGAGGAAAACTCTGTGGGAGACCAGATCGCTTATAAGGGGACTGGTAGCAGCCACCTATGTCATTAACTTTGGGATGAGGTCGTAGAGCTTTCTCCTCTTGTTTTAGCCTGCCAATATTGACCTGGATATTGTGGTATTGGTTTTCTGACCTTAGCTTGTTATAAAGAGCCTTCTTCTCCTCCAACTTAATGTCTCGCTTAAGTTTCCGCTTAACTGGTTTAGCAGGTTCTGTTGTTATGACCGTTTTCTTGGGATCCTTCGATTTTATTTCTTTTTGAATGTTATCCAAGATTTCAGTTATTTTTTTAGAAATTCTTTCACTCTCAAGTGTTTGCTCTTGATCGTCACAAAGGTAAGTCGAATCCAATGGATATGATTTTCTTTCGACTAAATTTCGCTTTTCCTCAATCTCGTACAAAGTATTCTTAGCTTCTAGAATGTAGGCAGGAGTACGATACTCCCTCTCATTAGCAGAGTACCGAGGTGCAGACAGATCTTCCTCACGCTTTCTGATTCTCTCGAGATAGATGTCTGCAGGAGCTTCCCTTCTAAGTGATGTTTTCAAACCTTGCATTCTTTCCGTGTGTCTCATTTCTTCGATCTCTCTCTTAGCCTCCCTCGCTTCTTTTAGTAAGTTGAGCAAATCTTTTCTCATGAGGTCATACTCTTTTGTTTGGTCTGTAAACTGGTCTAAAAACTCAGGATGCTGAATGTTTTGTCGGGTTTCCTCAAGGGATTCCTCAAACTGAGACCTCAGTGAATCAACAGTCACGTGTTTAGCATTGCTCCTTACACCCAAACTTGGTTTTCCTTCTTTGTCTCTCGGTTTCCTATGAGATCGTGGCTTTGGAGCGACTCGTGGATTTATCGGAGTAGGTAAACCGATATTGTCTTGTTCAACTTCGTCTGGAACAACAGTTATATCTAGAGAGTCATTTGCAATATCCGTTGTGGAACCTTTAAGTAGAACTTTAGCATCCTCTTTTGAATCAGGCTTTTTGGCATGGGAGGCGTTCTGCTTCTGCAGTTCGGCAGTTAACTTTTCAAGTTTCATTTCTAATTCAGCTTTCAACTGATGGTAGGGAGTAGTGGCAGCAACCGCTGCAGCAACAGCTGCTGCTATCTGAGAGGTTTGGTCTGTAGTAGGAGATGGGTGAGGATTGGGGTTGTTCACCCTCTGAATTGCAACAGCGCCTCGTTTTGGCTGAGCACAGGTTCCTTGTAGCATCTGTCTAGCAGTGCAAGATTTAGAACTTTTCAGGGACTTTACCTCAATATCTGGAACAACCCTCTCCCTAGTGGACTCAACAGAAGCTAAAGATCCCTGTTTCAGTCCTTTCAAAGGGATACTTAGTGGCGGGAGAGCTGGAGGTGGATCTGATAGATCAGGAGTTTTTGGACGATCCTCGGATTGAATGGTTGAATCTCCTGATTCGCGAGTTGCCCCTTCATTATGTTTGTTTGAATTAGGTGTACTAGCATCGACAACTTCTGCCGTTTTTAAAGAGGAGACAGTGCTTGCAGATGTGTCTTTTCTGCTGCTGGTTTCTCTGACCGGGATCAAATCAACACCACGTAAATCACTGTCCAAACTTATATCGGAGTTTGAATTTTTTGTCTTGTTGATTTCTTTACCACTTAAAGAGAGACTACTGTCAGTTGACAGAGATTTACCGACGTCGATGATAGAAATATACTCGGAACTATCGGTACTTGGTGCAACTAGGTGTCGAGATTCGTCCTCAATAATACTACCGGCCAAGACTGATTTGCTAGGTGTCACTGTTCTATGTTCGATATTCAGTGGGTGCTCATCGTTAGAAGTTTTCGGTTGGTTATTCAGAAATTCTGCCAAGTTTAAACCTTCATCCTGACTTCGTCGCATAACTTCCTCCAGGGATATCTCCTTGACATGCTTGCCTGGAACTTTCAGCCGACAACTGAAACTCTGACTTGAAGCTGAGGAGGCTGATGATGCGCTGAGTAGTGATTCGACTGCTGCTGACGTGACACGTAAGATATCTGCCATTTCCCTGACAAGGATTCATAGATTAGTAGTTTACAATAAGAACTTTTTGGAATTAATTTTTACAATGATAATTCATTAAGATAAGATTATCTCTTAAAATTGATTAACTCGTTTTTAATTCAATTGTGGATGAAATGCTCAAATATAATATAAGATTAGTGCAGACGCCAGACATTATGCCAAAGTAATAAAAACTTTCACAAAACAAGGAAATCAATGAAATGACCTAGGCAGGAATAAGATGAAGATCATCGTTAACTTAAACTAAAATTGGTAACGTCATAAATAATCAAAGATTAAATGATTTAAATAAAAATTTGTTTCAGTGCAGACCCTGAAATGGTGATCCAAAAGTCGGGAAAAGTTAAAAAATTTGAATCGCAAAGAGTAACGTCGCATAGGTACCTAGTTCTTTCGCCTAAAGCCTACACTAACGAAAAATTACTGCATAACAAAACCAGGAAAGACTACGTTTTGGGGAATTAGAGCATGACTTCCTCCAGGATATCAAGCGGAACCGCTCCAATACCTAACACAGTATCGTGAAAGTTCCGGATATCAAAATTTGGTCGTTCTTCCAACTTTTTTCTTATCTCCAACAACTTTAACTGTCCGATCTGCAACACAAAGAGAGTAATGATTACTGCCCGCAGAATATTCAACATATTACAAAGATGTTATGCAAAGCTTGAGGGGTTATGGATTCACGGAACTTAAAATGGTTTCTGGTTTAGCCGGTTGAGCAGTAAGACTTATCGTGGATGAAACCCTGAAATACTCAAAATCCGGTGATAAAATTACCTCTCGGCTCCGTTGTGATAGGAAATAGGATGTGCGATTCAGCGCTACTGTAAGGCATAAATTGACAAAGCACATGTAGAGCACAACAATACTTAAACGTCGTTTAATAATTAAATATAACGATGATTCCACCAACCTTGTAAGCACATGCTTGAGCAGGAAGGACACAGTACCTGTCAACCTCGTCCTCAGCTTCCTTCCTTGTCATACCGGTGTTCTTCATCATCAGTTGTACTGCCTGGCGGGTGTTGAACACTGTCAACTCTTTAGATGTATCTTATTGCAGAATTGGAATAAGAAAATACGTTTTAAAATGATCCCCTAGCCTTTGCATAAGCATATATGGATTATTCTATTCATTTCGATCTCAGGTACATCAGTCAAGTGATAAGGTTCTTTAGGTTTGACTCAAAAGTGTTCTGTTAACAAATTCTAGAAGAACAAACAAAAAATATAGATTCTACTTTCTAGTACTGACCTGTTCCCGTGTCCAGCGAAAAGCGTGAAGTCCGGTGTCCACTACGAGCCGAGTTGAGCGGAGCAGTTCAGCAGTGTAGTAACCCAGCACGCTGTAACCCTCACTTCCGTCCTCATCGTTGTAGAACCCTGTCTGGGTGGCACGGGGAGTTTCAGGATTGTCATGGAATTTTTATGTGTCAGGTATTTCAATCCTTGAGATGACATTTTAATGTTTAATCGTTAAATTTTAGTCACCAGAATTGCGACCTGCTAAACGTCTACATAGCAAATTATAAGTCAACTAAATCACATTATCGAATGATAAATAGAGAAAATAGTATGCCGCATAAGAATAATGTATAGGGAAATGCGATAGCTACACTTTTATACATAAGTGGGGTGAGGTATTTCACGACACACTAAGGAGGGCAATGTTACAATTCTACATTTTACTCCAAATTACTTGACTCAGGACAGTTTCTTAATCGACAAAAGCTGTAAGACTGTAAAGTTAAAAAACCTACTTCTTTCCCGATGTGCTCAGCGTACAATCCCCAACCTTCTATATACGCAGTGAAACTTTCTTCGTCAATGCAGCGTCTAAAGTAGGGTAACTTCGTGTTTTCAGTCTGCAGCGAAATCTAAAAAAGGCTTTAAGTAGAGAAGTAGTTATTGACTATCTTAAAAATTACAATTGCTGATTATCAATAACTCTAAAGAACCAAAATTTTCAGAGCAAGTAAATTTGATAAAAAGCTTAAACTGGGATCAAAGATTTCGTCAAACCTGAAAATGATGTCCAGGGACAGCCTCGTGGGCTGTCAATGTTTTCATCTGACTCTTGTTCTGAGACTTTATGTTAGTCAGATTAGCAAAGAACATTCCTGGTCTTGTCAAATCCAAAGAACCGTTGAAATAGCAGGCACCTGCGCCACCTTCTCCCATTGCTTGAGGCATTGGTCTTATGATACACTGACTGGAGGGCACAATGTTGAACATATTATTAACCTTCTCGCTGATTTGAACCAACAAGCGTTCATACTCCTTTATGCACTCTTGTCTTGCATCATCAGTGTCTTCATACAAAAACTTTTCATTTTCGCCAAGTATCTTTAGGTTTTCTTCTGGAGACAGAGCTGCATTGAGGGTCATGTCACCTTTATCGTTCAATTGTTTTACCACCTTTTGTACACCTTCAAGAAGATTTCTGCAGTGATGAAGTCCTAAATCATGCACTTCTTTAGGAGTGAATTCAGTAGTTGTCTGCCATTTTAAGCAGTGTTCGTAGAACTTGTCTCCCCGAGGTAACTTCCAAACACCAGCATCGTCGGTAGCTACAGCGATACAGTTCTTTACCTCAGCCAGTGCTGCTTCATATCCCGGTAACACATAATTTCTTATTTTTTCTTGAATTTTTTCAACCGTTTCTTTTGGCAAATCTGTTTTCTTAGCAGCTTTATACTTTCCTAAAACAGCGGTGATCAGGGTATTGTTTTCAGTTTTCAAATTTCCCATGGTTCCTTCCATAGACCTCACGACTTTTTCGAGGCAGACTTTTGGAGGCATGACTCCCAGCTCACGCTTCTTCTTCATGTCGTTAGCCATCAAATCAAACTTCATCTTAGAAAGCTCTAATCTGTTAAGATAAAGTTCTACATCAGAGTCATCTTCTATAACAGCAAAGTGTGACATGAGCAGTACAAACAAGGTATGTGCACCGTCCATCTGGGACATTGAATAGATGTGGTCTCTAAATGTTCTGTTGCTGTTCTCAATTGTCCATTTTAAGATCTTTTGAGAAATCTTTTGTTCGCTGTTTAAATCTTTCCACTGGTTTTGATTTAGAGCTGAAAGCAGGTATTCGTTGGAAACCTTCAAAAGTTCCTCGTGATGTTCTGATGGTGACTCTTGGAGGTATCCGTTGTGGTTTTTAATACCGGCTTGCTCCAGAAACCCCAGAAAAGTCAGCAGTTCAGGATGATTCAAATTAAACTGCAGAAAAGCTCGCTCAAAGAAGTGGTCAATGTTTGGAGGAACATAGTTATTCTTGCCTTCCACCCATGATAAAACAGCGTTATCGTGACTTTCCTGAGAGTTTCCAAGCAGTTCTGATACGCCGGAGAATTCTTGTAGCTTTCCTGAAAATATATCACCGTTTTGCTGCTTACTGTTTCTTATATTGTCTTACTTCGCATATTTTAGTTGTACGTGGTTCAGTTCAACAGAGATCGAAGCTGATTGATATCACCCTACGTAGAAATTTATCATCTTTCTGGTTTACTAGGAAAAATAAATAGATCGAGGATTTAGATATTCAGGCTTTCCACTTTCCAGTAGTAGAGTAACTAAGGGGATAAGAAATTAGATGACTAGAAGCACTTTAGCATAGATGTAAAGTATGCATAACACAATTATACACACTATTTGTTACCTGAGACGATATCTTTCGCAGCAGGAATGTTTTGACGTAAGATGTGAACGGAGGCTTCAAAAACTACAGAAGGTTTTAGTCCGTAAAGCGTTCGAGTCTGCATGACGTCCAATTATGTAAACTGTACACCTATCAAATATGTAACCTGTGTACTGTTATGTATACTGCGTCTATTGAGGGTCAATAGACGCACCACATAGACCACATATACCTAAAGAAAGTTAATTGCGACCAGGGCCGGAGGCCTGGGAGTCAGGTCATCTCAAGCTAGAAAAGATGAGTATAACACCAAGACGTGTTACTAGGAAGAGCAATTGAAGAGAAGTCCTGTGTACAATTAAGTTAATATAAAGATGGAAATACTGACACAGCATAAACCGGTTTTACTGGTAGCTATGAGCTGGAGCCTGTAACCTACTGACCTATCATGTAGTAGAACGACGGGCAGTAAGATGACTACATATTAAGATATTAGAAATATGTGGCAGGAACTAAGTTCCAGCATTCAAAGCTTCCGAGCACTTAAGAATTATTGCGGTGAAGCAATAAAATGCGCAGTCTTCAAATTTTCAATTTCAAAATGTAAAATTTTTACAAACCAATAAACAGTGTTGAACAAAGAACAATGATATAACGTAATATCAGAATTCAGTTAAATATTCTTTTACAACCACACAGTTACACAATTGTTACAAAATCGAAAAGAATTCATAAATTATTACCTAAGATTTATAACCTACATTATTCATTAAGTGACACAATCATTGTATCTTGAAATAAACAAATAGCAATTAAATGTCAAATAATTATACAATTGGTACCGAAATTAATAAAGATGTAACTTTAAAAGTTTAATAGTAGAAAGCGCGTGCTAAAGATTTCTAGAATTACAGACAGATTTGGATGAGATAAGGCGCAGCTTATAGTTGCTACTCTGATTGATAGTAAGCATTCGCCATCATTAGCTATCGAAAGGCACTATATATAAGCAGTTAACGTAGTGCCAGTCCATAGAACTCAGAGTCGCAGGACAGTTTTGTCAATTCCAGTACAAAAACTTTGTGTTCCAGATTCTATCTTATCTTTGGAAAGAAAACCGTATTATTTTTCCCCAAACAAGAGGGCTATTAGCACTGCCAGCCCCTACAGTATTTGAGATATATACGACTTTTTAAAAGTTGGAGCAATTCATCCGTCTAATCATACGACGCGGTTCACCAAAATTGAGATGTTTGTGTCTGCACATTAATTCTTCAGAAATCGCAAAACTGCCTCGTCAATACTACCAAATCCTTTTTGGTTTTGGAAAATATGGCTTAAGACGTAATTTACTTGCACGGAATCTTTCAGAATCTGATCAGTCGGGGCCTTGTCGGTACAGCGTAGGGCAGGTGCTTTAATTTTCGATGTTTAAGTAGGAGGGGTCACTTACAATCTTGGATGAAATAAATGTATAATCACGTATCTTAATTCTAACCCATGTGTCTAACTGGAAGCGTGGGCTTATCTCATCTTGATTTGGTGAGTAAGTTAGTATCTACCAATAACGGTAATTGAACATCAAAATATTTCAGTCATTGGCCCACAGATAAGTTGGAAACAACTATCTTAATACTATACAATATTTAATCACCTTGGTAGGTCATTGATTTAAAGAAAAGACGAAATAAAACTTACTATATAAAGACAAATTCGCCTTAAATAAATATTTACATGTAATTAGTAACGTCCCATATCTGTACAGATGGATCAAGTAGACGCAAGAGAAAAATAACAGATATAAAAACATGATGTGATAGCGCTAAAATTTACAAAAAAGTAAAAATTTAATTTAATACTAGTATTAACAGCATAATTTAAGCAATAATGGCTCAATTCTTTGATCAGCATAATTTTATAAAGATCCACTTTTTCACGTGATAACTCTGCTATTATTGGATGGTCGAACCTAACTTGTCAGCTAGCAAATCATTGTTTTGCCCTTTCCAAAATACCGTTCTCATTGAACTTATATAAAATATACGTTATCACAGTTTTACTATAATCTAATCATTATCTTGTAAGATATAGAATAAAATTCCTAATAAAATTTACTAAATTCAAAATTCTGTACATAAAATGAGGTATCATTACTATAGCAATAGCGACAGTAATATATGAATATTTAATTCAGGAACTACAGTCCTGGGAACAATCATATTCTAACATTTCCTCTTCTAAAATATCAAGAGGGAGAGCACCCAAACTCAGCAACTTGTCGTGAAACTTTGCCAGGTTGAACCCCTCCTGCTTTTCTAACTTCGATCTGATGTCAAGAATCTTCATCTTTCCAATCTGTAATTTAAAAAGGCTTGTTAAATTCAAATCTGAGTAGTCTGCACAGCATGTTACATCAATTAGCAACTTTGGATTACAAAGCACAAAAATTATTTAGTTACTTTCCCAGTGTTCAAAGCTTGTTTAAACCTAAAAGGGATTATGTTAACCTTGTAGGAACATGCTTGTCCAGGGAGGACACAATATCTGTCTATCTCAGACTCTACTCTGTCTCTATCCATACCTGTGTTCTCCATCATGTACAGGATAGCCTGGAGAGAACTGTTTTGATTTGGATTGAGATTAGATTGATTATATAATATGGATCGGGCGATTGCTCATTAAATTTCTGACTCGAGGCAAAAAGGGTCTCATTTTTATTAAATTCAGTCTAATATTGCCTTCATTCTTCAGGGGTTTTGTCTGAGTACCTTTTCTCTTGACCATTTAAAGCGATGCATTCCCGTATCAACGACAAGCCTTGTTGAGCGTAGAAGCTCGAAAGCCAAATAGCCCAGAGTATCATAACTGTCCAAACCGTTAACGTCCTTGTAGAAACCTATCTGAAAAAGACAAATCATATGCTAGAAATGGGAGACAAATTAAGAATACCTATTAAGTAGATGTAACTAACTAAATTAAAAGTCGTTCTTCTGCATTGTAATCTCGGCTAATACAAGTTACGATTTTAGGGAAAATCGAAATAATTCAAGTCAAGTCAAGTCATTACCTCATTAGCAAGGTATTCACAGTAAAGCCCCCAACCTTCCACAAATCCAGCGTAAAAACCACTACAGAGCTTCCTGAATGCTGGTAACTTCCTATTCTCCATCATCCTGGATATCTGAAAGTGATGTCCTGGTACTGCTTCATGAGCGGTTAGACTTTTCATCTGTGGCTTAATCAAGCTACTCATTTGGAGGGTGTTGATGTAGAAGAGGCCTGGTCGAGTGAGATCTAGAGTTCCTTCTTGGTAGAACCCTGCCGGACCTCCGTGGGCCATGGCATCGGGCATTTCTTCTACCTCACATGCACAAATCGGTTTTTCTTTGAACAGATGATCGACCTTTTCCAACACTTCTTGCAATAAATTCTTGCAGTGCCTCATGCACATTCTTTGACCCTCCTGACCTTCTTTGAATCTAAACTTTTCGTTTTGGAACAGCTCCTTCATGATAACAGACGGCGGGTCAGATCCCTTCAAGGTAAAATCCCCTTTTTCATTCATCATTTTTACAATTGCCACCACCCTCTTCAGAGTTTCATTTGTGTCCTTCATCCCTTGATTGAAGATCTGCTCAGGAGTGGTGGAAGTGGTTGTGTGCCACTTCAAACAGTGCTGATAATATTCAACTCCGTTCGGTAACCTCCACAGACCTACTCTATCTGATGTGTTTCCACTAGTATACGACTCAACAACCTCCAAACAGTTTTCTAGGCCAGGAAGGAGATACAATTGAATGGCATTACTGATTGCAGTGATGTAATTTTCTGGAAGGATTTCCCCTGAGGCAGCTTCGTATTTCGACTTAACGGTATTTATCAAGACGTTCTCTGCAGAGTGGAGATTTTTAAGCGTGTGCTTGATGGAACTTGCAACTTTTTGTAGACAATCTTGAGGTGCTATTGCTCCTAGAGCTTGTTTACATCGCATGTCAGCAACAATACGGTTAAACTTATGCCCTCCACTTACAATTCGCGAAATGTAGCGTCCAACATCATCATGGTCTTCAATAACAGCCATATCAGTCATCAATAACATGAACCGGGACTGATATCCGTAGAACTGGTCAATAGATAATATATGGTCGCGGAATGTCCTGTTGCTGTTTTGAACAGTCCAGAGCAGGACTTTACAACTTGTTCGCTGGGACGGCGTCATATCTGGCCATACATCTGTACCCTTTGAAGGACCAAGAACTTGAAGGGTGTAATCATTGAACTTTCGCAGCCGATTCTCGTATAAATCCGACGGACTGTCGCTAAGGAAGCCATTGTGACACTTAATACCGGCTTGTTGCAGAAAACCACAAACTGACAGAATTTCTGGGTCAGTAAACTTGAGTTCAAGAAACGCTCGTTCGAAGAAATGATCGGGATTGTAGGGAATAAAGTCGTTGTTTCCTTCAAACCATTCTAGAACAGTCCGGTTAAGGCCGTGTTTACTAGGCCCCAGCAGTTGTACTATACTACTATATTCGCTAGTCTTTCCTAGGAAACGAAATAAAAGTCAGAACTGAATTTTCAGGAAATATTTCTATTGTTTGCGAGTCCTGCAGCATAGCAGAGATGAAGCTCTTGGTGCAAGTTCAGAACAATTGATCCAGTCTGTCATAGATGAAGGGTCCCCGACCCCCAGTATTGCTGGTTATAATAGTGTTAGGCCTCATGCAATAAAAATCAGGAATTTAAATTTCTAAAAATACCTTTGCCAGGGGACTGGCTCAATCATATTCTGAAATTGAAAATTCCAGTTTACCGATGTTGGCTTGAAAATCTGTACAAGGAGTAATAAAAGGGATTTTATGACGACGATAGCTCGGATTGGGTAGCGGTAATCACCTGAAAAGACGTCTCTAGCTGCGGGGATATCTTGACGAAGTATGTAAACAGCAGCTTGACATAAAGTTTTTGCATCGCAGTCGTACACCGTCTCCTTCAGATGACATGTCATTTCTGCCTAAAATCCCTAAAATACAATTCCGATTTAAAATTTATGGCACAATTGTAGACTGTAAATGCTCATAAAATCGAAAGAAAGAACATTGTGTCACTCCAGGAAGTCATAAACAAGGTCGATCAAGTAGTAGATAATTACAACATGGCCACATAATTGATAGCGAACACATGCAAATCCAACCAATGAACATTTAGCTCACAGAAAACATAGCCGTACACATTGACAACAATTGCTATCTATCATAACAATTAGACGATATCATCACATTCTATACACAAATTAATGAACTGTACACATGATTGATCAGCAGTTGAAAATGCTGCCATCGCGAAAGGAAATAAATTATATAATCAGCAGACAGCTATATATGGGATAATCAATAAAATTCATGATCATCGGAAGCATTTCATCAACTACTGTAACTCTGAAATATCTGAAACAAATATCGCAAAAAACTGCAACTGATTATGCATTATTTTTCTATACAATTGTAAAATAATATCACTAACATTTACAATAACATTTACACAGGCTGCAGCTGAGAGGCCGCGTTAACAATCTGAAAATGCCTCTTTACAACAAAGTAAAATATTGGCGAAGTTGAGCAAGGAGATTCTTGGAGTCGACGTGCTCTGCGAAAGCCTCCAGAGACTTCCTGACTTCCTTGAAACTGGTATTGAGATCACCCTGTCCTTCAGACAAGATGGCCAGGTTGTAGTGAGCCTCGTACAGCTCCTGGTTTATCGTTATCGCAGAGAGGAAGTATGCTCTGGCTTGCTCGACTTTTCCCTTCCGCATCTCCAGGACAGCTAGATTGTTGTATGCTTCCGCGTGATTGTTATCCGATATCAACGCCATCTGAAAAGCTTGGTATGCAAGGTTTGAGTCTCCTAATCCCACTGCAATATGTCCAATATTATACCATACGTCCGCTACGTTTTCTTTGTTTGCCAGGTTAATGGCTCGCTCGAAACACGTTAGAGACATGTCGTACTGCTGTGCGTAGAAGCAACACAGCCCGATGTTATTGTACAGTTCAGTGTTAACCACCCCCATTTGGAGAAGTCGTCTGAAGGACCTCAGCGCAATCTCCGGCATGTCTGAGTAAAAGTTGTGAGTTCCGATACACGCTATCGCCTCGACACTCGACGCATCGTACTGGAATACTTTCTTGTAAAACTTAACGGAACTGTCCAAGTCTCCTAGACCCTCGTGCACTCTCGCAGAACCGATTATCAGGGAAACCTCACCCGGGAACACCTCCATCCCTTTCTCAAACAAGTCTAGAGCAGCAAGAGGCTGGTCTAGCTTAACAAACACTTTAGCGAGGTAGAGATAGTTATCGACCGTGGGTTGCTGCTTGAGTGCGGACTGGAATTGTTTCTCGGCATCACGGTACAAGCCCAGTCGGTAGTAACACTTACCAAGTTGCTGTTTCCACCACCAATCTTCATACTTGGAGGACTGAGGAAGAGAGGTCAGTAAGATGTATTTACTGAGCATGCACCTACAATGTAGACAACTTTAAAAGTAGAGGATAGGAAGTTGGTCTATAAAATGAATTATGGAGGGGGCGCGGGTAGTCGACCATGATTTTTTAACAATTTGTCCTACGTCCGGGTGTCATGGTCAAAATGTTGACGGAGACCATGGCAAAAATCATAACTTCCATGGTCAATCTATTTAACCAGTATTTTTAACCAAATTCCAGTGTGTCATGGTCGTGACTGTCAGTGCCTGAACCCCCCTCCCCCCACCCAAAATTAGTAAAAATAAGTGCTTCGGTGACATATACAGAACTTAATAAAGACCTGATTTATGAAAAACGTCATGTAAATAATACGCATATATAAACAGAATACCTGAGTTGCCAGTGCCGCAAGTTCCAGAGAGTTCTTTATGTCATTCTCGTGGTAGAACAGGTAATCGAACAAAACCTTGTTCAGGCCTGGTCTGTCAGCATACTTAGCTAGGTTCAGTTGAGAGGGGTTTATAAACGGTCCATCCGGCTCTGATAACATCGAGGCAGTTCCCAGACGAACAAATCTTCCTGATGCACTGCAACAAGAGTAAAAGTCACAAAAAGCTTAAGTTTAACAAGATTCGCGCCTGTTTTGTTCCACTGCGTACATGAAAAATGAAGGTTGATTATTTAAATATACTGCAAATCTATTTTTCCTTACGATTAGCGAAATAAAAATAATTTTATACCACCCACAGCGTAAAATAGAATACTAACAAAAGATGATGTCGACGTCAATTTACTTGAAACAGCAACAAGGTCCATCAGTAGTCACTAACTTTGCTACTGATGCCGCTATAATGCAACCTCAGTAACCCGAGAGAAGCATGAAGGAAATAACGAAGTTGAGAGTTATCTAGCTTAAGGTCCCTTTATTGCCTCCAGGAATTTCGGGCCTAATCGCAGCCTGAGTCATGAATATCCCGTATATCAAGCAAGATGTGGCCCTCAAATTGATTTATTGGCCGTTTGATCAAATTATCGCAATAGGGTTATGTTTCATCACCACACAATTAAATAGATAAAACAGTGAATTCAGACTGCAAAGTTGTATTCATTCGAATACATAATATGATTTACAAATTTCCAGGCCGGTCTTTAGCATATCTGCTGGCCCTTCCAAGACATGTTCACAGCTGAGAAATAACGTACACAAGAGTTCTCAAAACAACGTACAACAGCGATATTTTAAGAATCATGCCTCCTTGGTCAAAAATATTACCGAGGCAGCACAGAACAGAAAGAAAGAGCAACGTGCTTGATACAATAGCATGCACGTGGCGAACATTGTGGCGGTAAATGGGATGCGAAAAATATTTGCATTAACATTTCTATTGGGCCAAAAAACAGTCTACAATTACGAGATTGTACAACACCCATATCCACGATATCGGTAGCTGTAATAGTTCTCTATTTGAAATTTGGGGATGATAAGGTGGAAAACATATTAGACTATTATTCTGCGGTTGTACAAGTATCGAGAATGCAGATTGTGCATTAGTTCAGGAAGGTACAGTGCTTGGATAATAGAATATGCAGATATTCTTACCAGAATATCAGGATTGATGTCTGTACTGTACTGTGGCCTTGACTCATGATGATCCTTAAGCTAGCTAAAATGACGCAAAATTTCCTCTTATTACGAGACTAAAAGAAACATAACCCAAACCTTGTGACAGGACGAGCAGTATGAGCAGTTCGGGGTGTCTTGATTGCTTGTTCCATAGTCCCAGGCCTGCCTGACTGAGTGCTAGGTCTTACAAACCCACTAACAGGTCTTCCTGACTGGGACATGGGTCTTATTCCTTGAGAGGTGGAAGTTCCTTGCCCAGAAGTCCCTGGTTTTTTGAATGATGTTCCTGGTCTAGCAACCTGAAGAGTGTAGATCATATATTTATTCAGCTTTCATTAAATGCTCTAAGAAGTTCTACACGCCATTTAATTATATGATTTTGTCCTGAGTAGAGTTAGCTGCCAACATACAGAGTTAAATCATTTCTATTGTCACACATAACTAGTAGAATCTACTTTATGCAGAATTCATCTCAGCAAATTTAAGGTCAGCAATAAGTAGGATATTTGCACTAAAGGGGGGGGGGTTAAAATGACCACGTTTTTATCATTTGGCTTATGTCTTGTTGTCATGGTCAAATGGTCAAAAGATTTGACTGTTTGCCACAAAGCTTTGGCTCATAAAGGTGATGTCAAGAACAGTTGTGCTAAAGCCTCAAAATATTTGAGGAAGGGAAAGCAAAAAGGGAGATGGTTGGTTGGAGGAGGAAGGGGGATAACTGGAGGTAGAAAGGACAAATTAGGGACGGGGGCTTGTAGCAGGGAAAAAGAAATGAGAAGGGAACTGAAAGGAGGGGAATATCAGAGATTGGGAGGAGCAAGAAAGGAAGAGGGAGCAGGGAGGAGCCGGTTTGATTAACAGGCCACAGGACAAGGTTCTTTCTAGTACCTATATTTTTTATCTCATACTTATTTTAATTCGGACACTCCAACAGCCACATGTTACACAAGTGTAACGGCCAATTACAGGAGGCCGAATGTACAATTATACATACACGCCAGTGACGGTTAAGGTAGTGTGTACCATACTTTTATCGCCCGAGACTTCGCTGCAATGGGCAGCTACTCATTTAACCCTCAATCACGGTTTCCCGATCATTCGGCTGAGTCGACCGAAGAAGGTTGCATAGGCAAATGCCCTTAGCGCACTTCTCTAGGACTGGCGGATACGGGATTTGAACCCCCGACCTCCTGCGTGGGAGCCGAGAAGCAAACCACTACACCACCAGCCCATATATATAAACATAATCTATGTTTGCCCCCTCGATCAAGTGGTTTCAAGGCCTAAACACTATAAGTACTGCCATAAAAATAGCACTGTTTGTTTCATTCTTTTTGAAGTGGTGTCAGAACAGTGGTGCAGGAGACAAAATATGATTGTGTCGACTTGGCTGGGCTTGGGCAGTGTTTTATGATTTAAGGGGGAATTGTAGCAAACAGGGGTTTGTGGAAGCTAGACAAACTGACTGTACAGGAACCTAAAGCACCCTAACGGGCATCAATTGCACCACTTATTTTTTGATTCTAAGATGACGCATTTTAAAAAATCGCAAAAAGAAAATTTTTCCGAGAATTTGGAAATTTTTGGAAAATTGCATTGCATGAATAAAACTCAGCTGTTTCTAGTTGAATCATGCTGAAAATTTGCAC
>JH153479.1:18132-45548 GCA_000226015.1 Mnemiopsis leidyi | reverse complement strand
TCTCAGGGGTGAAGGGGGCTCAGGGGGAGGTCAGGGTAAGGGGGCTCCTGAGGAGGTGAGGGGTTGAGGGGGCTCCTGGGGAGGTCAGGGGGTAAGGGGGCTCCTGGGGAGGGTCAGGGTCAGGGAGCTCCTGGGAGGTCAAGGTAAGGGGACGTTTCAGAGGCGTTTAAGAGGACAAGGAGGCCCTTAGCCTGGTTAGTGGTTGCATACAATTGGTGAGGGGAGATGATGGATTAATGATATGGGCCAGGTTTTCCTTAACCAAAGCCAAAAGGGCATTACGTGGTGCCAAGTGTTGGCAGACGTCCTGCCCCAGGGCCCAGAACATCGTGCCCCAGTTGTGTCCCAAGTGACTTCGTTAGGGTGAGGGTTAGGGTCATGTTCGCTGGGGTAACATCTGTGGTGCAAGATGTTCTTGGGCACGATGTTCTGGAGCAGGACGACTGGAATCGGGGCCGAATTGTCCTTACTCCTTAGCCTTGTGACAGGACGTTGAGGAGGGGAGATAAGGGGTTGAAGATATGGGCTGGTTGTCCTTATCCTGGACACAGACCACGCTTGACGAGGGTGAAATCATTTTTATCATAAGGCCAGGTAAAATTAAGTGACTTATTGATTTTAAAATCCTGCCCGTGATTGATGTCACATAAGAACTAAGTTCTTTGTTCCATACATATTTTAGGTCATGTGAGGAGAAAATGTGGGATTTAAGAAACTGTGGTAAGTGAAACGTTTACAGCTTGAGGAACCTGACGATGGCACATTAATCCAAGAATCAGGTTTCAACATGTGACCATTTATATTTTGGCACAAAGAAATATTACATTCATATTGCAGCGGCTGAGACAATTAGGGATTTAAAATTGGTGGATACGCAGCAGATGTTTGGCGATTAGTGACAAAAGAGATAACTTTTGACTAACTAACTAAATACATGATGAAGTAGTCAATGACTAGACCGAGCTATTGATGTGAAAAAGATAAAATTCTCAACAACATCCAAACAAATACAGGATGGGGTGGGATTAGGACCACCTCCACCGCTCACATCAAGAGCATGGGTCCCTTCACCCAAATCTAAAATCCTGATAAAAGTCTCTGAGATTCTAACAGCTTCTAGATGATGTGAAATTACGTTGCAATGGTTGTGAATTCACAAATTAATTTTTTGATATTGACGAATTGCAATATCAAAGATTTCAAATTTGAATTGCATTTTAAGCAACAGAAAGAATTTTAATTCTTGATCACCGTCCACTCATCTTTACCAACTGCCACTTACTTAATTTATGGTTTAGACCATCAACTTATTGTGCAATGTAGAAATTTACCGAAATTCCGAACTGATGCCGAATTTTCTACAAAACCCCAATTCGCATATCTTTAAGCGGCCAGAAGCAAAACTCGAAATGCAAAAGTTTTACTTCCACTTTACTTTTCTAGAAGTAAATAAACTTACTCTGCCTCGATCAACAAGAGGTGTTAACATGACGATTGTAGAAACCTCCTTCTCAAATATCATTCTCCAGAAATCTCCGATTGTGTTTGGTTTTGGACCTTGAGTTGCGATAAAGGCGTCCCTCTCGTGGTAGCTCTGATGGATAAGAATAAGCATGAAAAATTCTTATGTAAAACTTGAGTGAGACCTTGGATTTGAGTTGATTAATTTTAGAGTAAAAGCTCGGACAAAAAATGAGTAAAAGTTAAGTAAAAGTTGAGCAGTTTTCTTAAGACGACATTCCATCGCATTATTATAAGACCCCATAATGTGGGTGAATGTGATTAGATTAGAAAACACAGACTTGGCTCCAGTTACTGATTACAATCACGCATTTCAACTGGATCCCGATGATGTTTAAATAAGAGATCGCTAGATAACAACACATGTGGATTGAATATTTATTTCATGGCAAAATGTCGACTTCATTGAACAAATATGATTTATGGACGTCCGAATTCTTGGGGAGGAGTAAAAAATTTCCTTAATCACGCGACAGCGTTTTTCGAAATTGATTGGTCGTATTCTTATTGATCAATCACATGATGACCCCTCCCCAAAAATTCTGACGTCCATAGGTCACGATAGATAAACATTGCGCCACACAGTAAAGGAAGCACTAACGTTGATGTAGGAAGCATTGATGTAGTCACTTCCTGTTTCTCCTGTTGTTACACGCAGTTTTACACGGTTTACGTCAACTGAGATATACTTTGTTAACACAAAGAAAATATCTATCGAAAGGTAGTTCTGTGGTATCGTCAAAAAGACCGTTCCGCAAGTTTGTTTTCTGCCCCAATCTTGCCCATAACCGTGCCCCAACTCTGCCTCGGTCATTTGCCAAGTTGCCCCTCATATACTTATTTTTGTTTTTGTTTGATGTCAGAGTAATTATGTCCAAAAAATTTGACCAAAAAACTAAAGCGTGCAATAAAAGCAAAGTCAAAAGCACTTCCGGCCTTTAGGAAGGCAAATGATAATAAAACAAAAAAATTCTTTATCATTGTATACAACAAAGAATGGCGATAGCATTCTGGTCAATCTATCACAATATTCCATTATTCCAACACTTGATGCCTACACACAGAAAGCAAACTTACACGGTAGTACGTTACTAAATCGGTTCTTGCTGTGATTAACCCCAGAAGACCCCTGAGTTGTTTTAAACTCGGTCTTATCGTGGGTGATGTGTATGGTGCAGTATTCCTCCAATCTCTTGAACTGATCGTCCAGCAGGGTCATGTACTGACTACCCGACCTGGGCGTGGTCAGGCGGGCTAGCTCCTGCAGGAGGAATGTGAGGAATCACAGAAATGTGTCCAATTTAAATGTCTGATACGAAATTTCTAAAGTGAGGGTAAAGATTTGATAAAATCAAATATAATTTTAATAGAAATTAAACAAATATTTGAATTAAATATAGTGCATCTTATAATGCATCCCGCAGGTTAATGTGAAGCCAGTAGGAATATGTGCAAGGAATCCCAACATGGAAATAACTTTGTACTACTAATGAAAACAGGAGAAGGTTTATGAAAGATAAAATACGATGATTGTGAATCAGAATCGTTTTTCTGTTTCACCTTTTCGGTGGCTAAGTGGACATGATAATTTTTGTTGCGTTTCTCTAGCAATGTCATGAATAAGCATGATCTTTTTTTGTACCTATTGTGTGCGGCTTTGTATCATTTAAGTGCCAGGTAAAACGTTATATTTCATGGAACAAAACTCTCGCAAACAGCTGTTTAGTATTCTCACGACCCTAAACAAAGTTGGGGTCACTTTTGTTCTCATATCCGGATTTTGATCATCTCAGAGCTAGGTTTTGATCAGGATGACTAGGCTGAAACCTTGACATACACCACGACCCAACTTCCTATTCGCTCTGAGCGAACGACAAACTGCTTCCCAAACATCCAGATTCACACACCTCCAAAAGTTAGAAGTACTTCCTTGATGAAGGAGCACCGCTGCGCCCTTCTTCCTTACTACACGATTGTCACTGATTTGCAGGTAATACGAGGTTCGTTTAACAAAGGAGAAGGAAACTCGCTACTCAATTCTAGATTTAAGAGAGATGTTTGGAAATATCGCTTTTCTAGAAGGTGGTTTGTATGACTGTACTGTGTATTGCACAAGGAGAAACATGGAGGTTGTGGTCACACTGATAGCAGGTACTGCATCAATGTCCTGTTTGCGTCTAGTGCTAAAAGGAAATGGGAAATTGGGCCATCTGCCACAGCTTCCTTCTTTCTATGAAAAGTGAGCTCTACTGGAGAAGAACACCAGGTACAAGAATAAAAATAAGTTAATGTTTCTGATTTTTGTCTTTGTGAAACATAATTTCAATGAACTGTGAGATATTTTGGACAACACTGACCTGGTTGAAATCTCGCACTGCAATGAACGTGTCGTCACAAATAATCATCTCTCGTACTGCTTGGTAGAGGAACTTGTATTGCACCTGATACGGGATTCAGTTATTTAACAAAAATGATAAAACTGTAACTTAGTACTGCGCATTACCATACCTATCAATAACACGTGTAAAGATAAGCCTTACAACTCACAGCAGTTTGAACCATGAGTTTTCGGCAGCGTCTCAGTTGACAAACGATTCCGAAGAGATCCACTTTCTGTTCGTCAGCTAACATCCTCATTTGTAAGTGGAGAGCAATGAGTGTTCCTGTTCGGCCAACTCCGGCACTGCAATGTACCTGTAGCACATTAGAGGTTATCTATAGCAGCGTTACTATCATCTCATTATCGCATTAGAGCGAACGTTAGGAAGTATTTCCATAGACAGATAGAGAACGTTTCATCAAATACAAAACTGACGACAAAAAATAAACTCCGATGTGTCATTTAAAAACCCAGAGCCGAACTTCTTATTTCGGTTCAGCGTTTAGTAGGGGGTATCCCTTTCGGTCGTTTAAAAGGGCACGTACCAATACAGGGCCATCCACCATCTCAGAGAAGCATCTTCTACAGAAGTCAATAAGCGAAGTGGTAGGAGGAGCTCCGTGGTCAGGCCAGATAAGGTAGTGGAAGTGGTAAACACATCTTCTCTCGTTTCCCTGGAGACGGAATATTAAGTAGTGGAAGTGGTAAACAAATCTTCGCTCGTTTCCCTGGAGACGGAATATTAAGTAGTGGAAGTGGTAAACAAATCTTCGCTCGTTTCCCTGGAGACGGAATATTAAGTAGTGGAAGTGGTAAACAAGTCTTCGCTCGTTTCCCTGGAGATGAAATATTAAGTAGTGGAAGTGGTAAACACATCTTCTCTTGCTTTCCTGAAGAAGAAATATTAGTTAAAGAAGGATAATAAAAATCTTTTCTGAAAACTTTTTCTTTAACTGTTTACTGAAATTGGGATACGATATACCTCGCAAAAACAAAATTATTGGTAGTTGGAAATATATATATAAATATTTTAAGAGAAAGGAAAACGTAATTTGCTTATAAGTACTTAAGTAGAGTTTTTGTGTCCTTAGGGAATAAGAAATTAGAATCTTACCACATCAATGATGAATATTCTGAAGAAATTACGGACATCTTAATATCATCCTACGACCTAATGAATACGGATCAAATACACTTGGTTAATGTTTACTCCAAAATCTATGACATTTTGCTAAATACACATAAAATTTGATATATTATTGTCGTGTGAAATAAGTCAATCTTTGAACTCCTATGATCGGACCAAGTCATTGTCATTATGTCATTAATCGAAGTATATTTTCGAGATTTCCCGTGTGTAGTGCATTAACTGGAAGAAGGTTCTAGGCTTACAGTAGGTAGAAGGATCTTGGCAGCTGCAGTAGGGTGTACAAACAGTGCATACATTCCCGCTCCATTGACCTCTGACGTCACGTAATCCGATATTGAAGCCACTGACGAATCACATGACCTCGATTCGTATTGAAACACAAAAGTCGAAAATGAATATTCGAGTATTTGGAGTCCTGTTTTTACACCATGTAATTTAATTAGATTTTAGGATTAAGCATGACCCTTGTGCGGTGTCCGTAAGTAAAACCGTTTCAATCTTTTTATCTAAATTATTTTTCTAACAACTTAAATGTGCGTATTTCTTTGATGCAAGGAACAATAAATATGATAAATATCTAATAGCTTAAAGAATGAGGACCTGTCGAGATTTTTCCACGGTGTTCCTTTCTATGAAAAGAACGGGATTAACCTTATATTAATCTAGGAAATATTATTTATTAAGTTTAATGTATTGTAGATATATAGTAAATACAAATTTGTATTCAGTCTAAGGTATAGTAAATGTATAGTAAATACAAATTTGTATTAAATTTAATGTATAGTAAAGCTATAGTAAATACAAATTTGTATTCAGTTTATGTATAGTAAATACAAATTAAACACTGACCCTCTCAACAATAAGAGTTCTGATACAATAGTCAGGGAAGGTGAGGATACCGTCCACCGTTACACGTACCCCACCGTACTGCATAGTTCCTTCGTCACTCCAATACTGGGCACACTTCTTCCTACCTGTTGGGGAGTGTATCGGTATTGTTATTGTAGACCTATATATCGATATATGATATATACATTGTTATTGTAGATCTATATACAATATATACATTGTTATTGTAGACTTATAATAACAACACACAGGAACTGCCTACAACTTGATGTATAATTACAAAGACACAGCAAAATTAACCAGACACAGTACATTGTACACACATTTTATTGTACACAAAGTTCATTGTACACACAGTACATTTTACACACATTATATTGTACACACTCACCCCTCTCAACAAGATTGGTAACCATGACGATTGACAAACTCTTGTTTTCCCAAATCATCTGCCAGAAATCACCCATCGTCTCCTCCTTAGGCCCTTGAGCGGCGATAAATTCGAGCTGGTTTGACATGTTCTGAAGAAAGTCACGTGACTACGCTATATTTACACACGTTGGTAAATCGCTGTCAGATATAAGGGACTCCCCCTTAAAATACCATTCTCTATGAAGTATGAATCCTTCAGAATTCTTGGGAAGTATTCAGAAACTTTTCAATTAGGCGACAGTCTTTCTTGCTATAGATTGGCCCATCAAATTTATAATTATTTTTGGTCATTCACTGTCACATGATAGAAAAACTCTTAAGAGAAATTTGCTAATTGCTAACATCTATCCAATCAACTCTATTAAATGAATTATTGATTATGATTAAGTTCAGTTAGCAGTATTAAGTACAAAATATAAACTTTGAGTAACAAGTATTTACCGTAACGAAACAAGCGTTAACATAGTCAGATGGGTGGTCGGGCGAAGTTCGCAGTTTAACTCTCGTTTCGTCGTCTGAAATGCAGAGAAAATAATAAACTTTAAATACTTTGGGGGAGTATAGACACAATCCCCAAAAACGGATTGAAGAAACTATTAAAACGTCATGCTTTGTAGCTGCCGCCCGAATCGCTCCAGGAAGGATTTGTAAGTCAATTGTTTTAAGAACGTAACTTTAAACTTATAGAATCAATTATTGCAAAATCTAAAGCCGGACTTACAGGGAAGAATGTCGACGAATCTGTTCTTGATCTTGTTTTCTGGTTTCTTAGCGTGCATGTAGTTGAAGTTGGAGGGGGGCACCTCACATTTTATCTCGTCGTACTCTCGATCCAATAGGTAGTAGGTGTCCTGGAACAGACAGCTTGTTTTTTATACAGCTTAACGCTTGTTTATTTGCGGTCAAACTTCCGGCCTACAGCACAATGGTAACTGTTCCAACAGCAAAAATCCCAAACTTAGTGCTTTGGTAATTCGCCTAGTAAGTACACTCGTTAGCTTCTTTTTTTAGATAGGAAGTAGATAGACTTATTCGCGTTTCTATCAATAGAGACACGCAAATTGAGATGTGGTCTATTAAAGTATTAAAAATATTTATATGATTCGCGTTACGTTCAATGTTACACAGAACATTGCTTTGTCTGCAAATATCGATCAAGAATGTAAATCTATACAATTTAACTTCCTTCTATCATATATGTACAACACTTTTGGATATTTTCCATCGGAACAGATCACGATAGTAATGAGATCAAGTATTGAGATCAGCTGGATATCAGTTAGAAGTAGATATCTCATACTGCTCAGTAACTATATCCAGACATACAGCTCAGTGCTTTAGCACTATTAACGACAAGTCAACCGTTCGTTACTAAGACTCCTCATGGAACTCTGTTAAAACTTAGCTCTGTCACATTGTAAAAGTCAGGGAGAATGATTATAGCGAATCAGTGAGCAGAGGCGCGTTATTTTAATGGTAAGTGATCCTGTATTCATGTATAGTGTACACACTATACATGTATAGTGTACACACTATTATACATGTATAGTATACAATTAGTTATACACACTATACAAGTTAGTTATCATGTATTCGTGTATAGAATATACACTAGAAAGTTGTGTATTAGACAGCACAGTAGTTTGTACTAGTGTAAAATATGTATAATGGAATGTGTTATGCGTGTAAACCAGTTTTTTATTTCGCTTTTTAAAACTAAATATATTCTAAATTTTTGTTAAGACAACACCTGCAATGACCCACCTGCATAAGCCGGCGATATTTACTGAGGAAGTCAGCTACGTGTATTGGGTCCGGTATTCGTCTTTCTATGTCCGGCATCTCACTGAAAAAATGTAAATTTTTTGCTTTTCGACATATATATCAGGTTGAAAATTGGCAGATTTGGTTTTAATCACGAGTCATAAGGCAGTGGTCTTATTGTTGCAATAATTCTGGAATGTTTAAGTGTGACGGTGGCATATTAATCACATGTGTGACAGCCCCTGAGATGTTGCAAGGACGCAAAAGCTAGAAACCTGCAGAGTGTCAAGATGCATCACAAAAGAAAGCAAGATCTTGTAAGCAATAGGTACTAATTACTAAAGCGAATAATACCGAAGAAATGAAGAAAAATGTCAGCCCTCGGATCATGTCATCTTAATTATAACAGATTGATATAAAAATGAATATCAAAACAGGGGTCAAGATATCAATCAGAGACCAGATGGTCATGGCCAATATCAGAGTCTACGGTCCACACAGAAAATCAGACATAGGGTATATCATGAAGGCTATATAAGACACATTACATGATACTATAATATAAGAACGCACGCTAAATGGTTTCATTTCATATCGTTACATTGACCAAACATTAAGACACAAACAGTCATCAACGAAACCACGAAACTTAAAACCACGAAACGTTGAAACTGGGCTTTGATCAATTGAAGCACAGGATTAAGAGATTGTGTCACGTGCTTTGTCACGTGCTTTATAACACAACACGTGCTTGATAAACTGACACGTGCTATATTACACAGCACGTGCTTGATGACACGACACGTGCTTGATAACACGACACGTGACACGTGGTTTACAAGTTCAGGTGACAAGAAGGAAGATCACACCACGTGACTTACTGAACATCTGGCGGCAGAGGAACGGGTTTTCCACGAGTACTGCTTCTGTGTGAAGGAGAATGGGATCAGATTAATACGTTCAGAACAGGGCCAATAAGGAAACACTTCACGGCAGAACAAACACGTTTAAAATGACTGCAGCAGTATGAATGAACGTAACTAGGCAAGACTGTGGTGCTCACAATAATAGCCTACAAAAAACGCCACGAAAAAAGAGAAATTTGACATGTAATGAGGTCATTAGTTCGAATTTAAGAAAAAGTCCACATAAAAACTACCAAACTTAACAACTGGTTTAAAACTTCAACGTCAAACAAGCACAACACGACCAGACCACATTGCCACCTCACAGTACAGCCTGACTTACGATGGATAAATGTAGGGTTGTTTTTGGTTTGGTTTTCTGCGTAGAGTTCAAAAATATTAATGATGCAGGCATGAAGGGAATCAAGAATAAGATGCATAAAATGACATCAAATTTTATCTTAACAGAGCAGGTATTTTTGTTGCCATCCAGGCGAAATTGCTGCTAGAATTTCGTGGTTAATTTCTGTAAAGCTTTTTCACTACTCACGTCACTCCTCCCTCAAGCTGGGCTTCGTTGGACGGGTTAGGGATCACAGTAGGATCATCCAACTTGCCTTTTCTCACAAACAAGTCAGGACGCCTGAAGATCGAGGTGTGAGATTGTTGTGCAACAAATTAGCAGATCGGCAGTTACCATGGTTACACATTAATTATGTAATGTTGTATGCGAACTGATGTTATCAAATCAGATTGTCTTGAATTGATTTTCTTGTCGTCGTTTACCGACAAGAGGAGATATCTAAAAACTAAAAAACTTATGGCGTCTGAAAAACGTACAAATCAAGATTAGAGTTAGAATCGTTGCAACATTGCAAATAGTTCATGTTATTTGAGCGTGTAAATTAGTGACATGGACAGCAATCAGTTAAGGAAATCATTTGAATTACCCAATTAAAGATAATTAAGAAAGCCGGTTAAATTTAGTTTCAAAATTTCGAAGTCTTTCAATCCCTGATTTCGTAATGATGACATTCATGCTATACTCTCTTCAAACTCGCCACAGTTCATTGCAGAAATGAACTATGCAGTTTCATTATTCAAACTGATTACGAACAGTTACTGGACTATTCTCATTTGTCATGTAAGTACGATTAACGTGCAAACTGACAAATTATCATGTAAGTACGATTAACGTGCAAACTGACAAATTATCATGTAAGTACGATTAACGTGCAAACTGACAAATTATCGTGTAAGTACGATTAACGTGCAAACTGACAAATTATCGTGTAAGTACGATTAACGTGCAAACTGACAAATTATCATATAAGTACGATTAACGTGCAAACTGACAAATTATCATGTAAGAACAATTAACGTGTAAACTGACAAATTATCATGTAAGTACGATTAACGTGTAAACTGACAAATTATCGTGTTAGTACAAGACAAACCTCCTGTACAAAAGTAGAAGACTCGCCACCAGCGCTACAACTAGAAGTCCAACCACCACCCCAACCACTATTGCAACCTGCAAGCATTAGTCTTTGTAGTGTTTTTGTAATGCTATATTATGAAAATAATGATAAATTTAGAATCATAAGTCTTATAGAAGTGGATCTTGGAGGCTCTCGGCATTTTGGAATGGCATATAATGAGTCACGACAAGCAGTAACACGTAATAATGTAACACGAAATATTGTAAAACGTCCTCTTGTAACACTTGATGTTGTAACACGTGATATTTTAACACGTGATATTTTAACACTTGATGTTGTAACACGTGATATTGTAACACTTGATGTTGTAACACGTGATATTTTAACACGTGATATTTTAACATGTGATGTTGTAACACGTGATATTTTAACACTTGATGTTGTAACACGTGATATTTTAACACGTGATGTTGTAACATGTGATGTTGTAACACGTGATATTTTAACACTTGATGTTGTGACACGTGATATTTTAACACTTGATGTTGATATTTTAACACGTGATGTTGTAACACGTGATATTGTAACACTTGATGTTGTAACACGTGATATTGTAACACTTGATGTTGTAACACGTGATATTTTAACACGTAATTTACTCACTGTATTGTTGGGAGGAGTATCAAACGATGTGCCAGTGCCAAGGTAGCAGATTTCCTTACTATCGTCCTGATTTTTATGCTGTTAGTTGAAATAGCAGACACTATATCGCAAATTAACAAAAAAAACTTGAAAATCATTTCACGTTGCAGATTGCAAAAAGTTTTAGGCAAATCAGTTCTATCAAACCGAACTCGTACAGTGAAAAGGCTAAAAAAATGTCCAGCATATCACCTACCATGCTGGTTAACAAGGTTACCTCACAAATTTGTGCAGCAAGAACAAACGATTCTCCGTCCGGAAGGTCAAGTTCGGATGGGTCAATTCTAAATTGTCCGTCTACCAAGTACTTTTTATATACCATGCCTTTACTAGCGTAGAACGCTCCATGCATCATATTTTCTGGGTGAATGTAGCTACGTTGGAACGTCAGATTGTATTTTTATGACGAAATTGAGTAACTTGGGTATTTTTAGAAATCGTTGGTTTAGCCAGGACAGGACCAGTGTGAATAGCTGTTGAGCTGCTAGTTCTTCTTTTGATCTTAGTCAGTTAAGTATACAAGTATACACTACATTATTGGACATATTTATCACGGACTTATCTAGCACGAACATTATTTTTCACGGAAGTGGTATTCAGGAAATAGTCGACCAAATCATGACCACCGATGTCAGAAAAAAAGCACTGATATTGACCGATGTTTCCTCCGGACTTTAATATTCACGAACATTATTTTCACGGACATTACTATTCGCGCTAACGCCTTCTGCGTGCAAGAAATGTCCGTGATGATTACGTCCAATAAAGTATACATTTTAATCTCAGTCAGTATACATTTTACACTATACATTATAGACTATACACTAAACAGTATTCAGTATACAGTATACACTTCATCTTCAAAAAATATTTCAAACTCACCGTTTTTATCCACGGCTGCTTCCATTAGCTCGTAACTTTCGTAGATCTCACCGATGTACATCGGTACCTGAGATCGCTTCCTCCGTTTAGAGGTCGTGTCTTTAAGTTTAAGATTGTAATTTTCATTGGAACCATTCTTAAACCAAACCGCAATGACATCAATCTTTCTGAAGTAACATACAGTTACTACCATAGGAATCATATTTAGGTCGGACCAAACTTTGACGACCCGAGGCCGAGAAATGATCGGACAAAATTATGGCGAATTTTTCCAAAAACCGTTACATTTCGGACGTCGAATTAAATTACGGTGTTGATAGCTTTTTTTGAACGTTCTCTCTTTTAACTGTTTTAAATGCGCCAATACGCTATCCTAACGCTAACCTTACGAGAAATGCTGTACCGATATCTGACGACTAAACCATAAGTGAAAAACAGAAAGAGTAAAAATAAAGTGAAAAGCTTATACTCAGGATATTCCTCTAAGACAGGGATGTCGATTTTTATGGTACCATTTTTGTCCGGTTCACCGGCCGCTGAGGGATGAATGTTTTTTCAACAACTACACCACTAACCTCATGATTATTTCAACAACATCTCATCATCATGACGTTAGTGATACAAATAGGACCAGCAAATTGATAATTCATTTTTAAACAGATTTGAACAATTTTTTATTAAAATCAATTTCTATCTTATGAATTAAAAACTATATTAAATATATATTAAAAAAAGTATTGGCGAGATTATTCGCAAACCGATTTTATAAATCTATACTATAAGCCACAGAACAAAGGCTACTTGGTTGAAAGAATTCAGTAAAAGAAGACAACATAAATCCAAATCTACTAAAGGATAGGAGAAAGTATAACCTCTGTCAGGTTCTTTAGTTGTAAACTGCCATTCTTTTCCTGCTTGATCTGAGTTCCAAGTTGCACCTCCATTAAAGGTTATCGTGATGCTTAATTTGTATTTTGTATCACTATCGAGGTTGTTAATAATACACTGAAATTAAGAAATGAGAAACATGGCTGTAGATATCGTAGCTGATTATCATGGCTAAACAGTAAACTGTTAAAGATGTTTTGTGGTTGACACAATACCCATATGTTGTGAACATTTGTTTTATAAAGTTTATACCTGCTATGATTGATGTGATCTGTAAAATAAATGTGTGCAACGGAAAAGACTCCAAGTGAGTGATCATGTTTTCTTTGTGTGTGTGAGTACTGCGAGGTGTGACGTTATCCTAACTTATTGAAATGATCAAAGAATTTGCTTTTTGTCTTTTTTCCTGGGATTTCAAGGACTGAGGGTAATGTTTTTCTATAGAACCAACAAATTTAGGACAATGCAGTAAATATCCTATCCTTCCGAAACTCACTTTAGAACCTTCAGGAGTATCACTAAATTCCATTTGAGAATTATTCGGCTCAGGGGTAAGGATACATTTGTACTGAGACACGCCAGGTGTCGATCTAGCTAAATCCTGAAGTACGGGATCTTTGATGGTGAAAGAAAGTGACGATGTTCCGTTAACTTCGTCAGGCTTCTCGACAGTCAATCCTGTGAATGTGGAGTGTTTACTGGCGTAGTTTAATAGTTCATCAACATTAATAGTAGGTCAACGAAGTAGTTTACAGGTGTAGTTTAATAAGTTAATAGTACGAGGTAGCATTCCAACACAACGTGACGGCAAACAAAGCTGTTTATTATTAACAATCCCAACAAATAACTCAACTAGTTTTTTAATTAGCTTCGCAGGTTATCACTCACCATAACAATCGCTTAGGTTAATTATGGGATTTGCAGTAGCTCCAGAAGTTACAGCACACATTTGAGACGTTGATTGGCTCTTTCCTTCACTTGTTAACTGCGGGGATTTTAAATGAGATTAAACACAGATAGGATGGGCAGATTAAAAGTTTGACGATCGTACACTGCTTTAGTGCTTTGCAACAAACAACAGGTTCGAGAACCTTGTTAGAACATAGACTTGATCTGTTAAACAACATGAGACAGAATTACATAGGACACAGTAAATCGCTGACAAATCTGTCCTCATTACTAGGGGCCTATATCTATAATTATATCTATAAAATGAAAAAAATCTTATATCTATAAAAAATTTTGAGATATAATTGCCAACCCTACTAGGGGCCATTACTGTTCCTATCCTGGCACAGAAATCTCCTCATGAATCAACTAAGAGTAAATCGTACGCGAATAACAGCCCACTCTCCAACGAACTATGTTGTATATTGTAACAATCCTATAATGAGAACATTTCTCACCGTGTTCGTTTTACAAGTGTAATCTTGTCTATCCCCTTGTGCTATCAGGTTGTCTGTGTCATCATGCACGGCGTTACCAGATGTATCCTCTAACTTGCAGCTAAAACAGGTTGTACATTTTTAAACAATGTCCAGTTATCAAATCGTAGAAAATTTTTCACTCCTCCCAAGGTTTCTGACATCCATAAGCGGGAAAATTAGCAGTATAGTAAACAGTTTATCCCCAAAACACAAAGAATAAACTAAATAGTAAACTAAATAGTAAAAACTAAATAGTAAAAACAAACTAATAGTAAAAACAAACATTGCTTAACTTACCCAAGACTACAAGTTTGTTTAAGGTTTATTTCTTGAGAAACTTGAGAACTTTGGCATATCTGAGTTTTCGCGACGGTGGTACTTGTCACCACGTACCCTGTGTGATAGAGAAGGTAGAGAAGAGAGAGAAAATAGGATAGATAGAGAAAATCGATAAGATTATAGATATCGATTTTCTTGGGGGAGTTGTCGCAACTCTCAATCTAGAAAATATATCTATTTTCTAGAAATTTATTGGTAAAATGGTCTCACAGTTCACACTGTTCCCAGGATGGCAGGATATAATAGACTGAGCTCTTAAAACAAAGCTAGGGCCAATAAATTTTGAAGTTTGAAATTCTTGAAAATTTGGGACATTTCCCGAGGAACACTGTTCTTATTTCCACAACGACACAAAAATAAGATCTTAAGATAAACAAAGATGCACATCTCCTCCACAAACCAAACACCAGTTACTAACAAGATAAAAGAAACGCTGACTATAACATGATAATAGAAACGCCGAATAAAACAAGATAATAGAAACGCCGACTATAACAAGATAATAGAAACGCCGACTACAACAAGATAATAGAAACGCCGACTATAACAAGATAATAGAAACGCCGACTATAACAAGATAATAGAAACGCCGACTATAACAAGATAATAGAAACGCCGACTATAACAAGATAATAGAAACGCCGACTATAACAAGATAATAGAAACGCTGACTATAACAAGATAATAGAAACGCTGACTATAACAAGATAATAGAAACCATTAACCAACCTGACTTGCACGCAATACTGACGGTTTGACCAGCGTGAATAGTGGTGTACGAATCATCCGTTAATTTTTTAGTGTCAGAAAACGTGATGACTCCATTGTATATAGTCTGATCTGTTGGCGTATCAACGTAACACCCGGCTGTGGAGATAAATCATTCAGTTGAATTAGGTAAATCAAATCTAAATTGATAACCAGACAAACTGTTGATCTAGGTAGACGTTTGTCAATTCTTCAACTTAATCGATTTTGCTAAGTGACATGGTTGAAATACTTTTAGATAAGCACAACACTACAACAAAATTACTGAGTTATCTCGGAGCATACCTTCACAGTTAGAAATACTCAAAGGTGTGGAGACAGAACACGTTTGAGAGTAGTAGCCATAGTCCGCAGATCCCAAAAGATACCTGATGGAGGGTGTATTTGATGGGGATACAACATGTAAGTCTGGGAAGGGAAGATAACATAGAGATGATATTGTAATAATGATAATTCAAAATGATAATTAAAATATAAAATGAGATGTCTACAAAAGCACACTTAATAACCGAGCAACAGTTAACCTAAGTACAAAAACAAACTACCAACATATGTAAAAGTACTTAAAGCAATGTAGGTCATGTAAAATAAAACAAACCCTTTATCACAGGAAGTAGTGACGGTAACCGTGTCTCTAACATAATCATCAGTAGGAGAGACAGAGGTTTTCGTGTTTATACCAGCTTTCTCGACCTTACATGACTCTGAGGAGTGTATTAGGGTAAAAGTGTGTGAATAAAAACTCGAAAGTGTGATTCCGTGATCATGATGTTTTCACGTAGGAATGTGTAAGATGTAATTCTAGTAGTCAATAACTGTATCTAGTAAGCATCCGCTCCGATGTCATGGTATATAAATAGCGACATTCGTCCTGATAAATTGTGAAATCTTTAAATTGTTAAAATGTCAGAGATGTCAGCGAGCCATACCTATGATAGTGATGGAAGCTTTGTCAGACCTCTTCCTGAGAGTCTGCGTACCCGACGTCCATGTAACTTCACAGCTGGAAGAAGAAAGTTATAGCAAACTCAGGTCAAAGTGGCTGATACTGGTGGTGCCGCATTCTCGGCTTAAGGATTGACGCCACATATCGACAAAGTATGATAACAAAATTTCAAAGTATGGTGACATGATAATGAAAAATTAGGGTGACAGAACATTACCTGTACTTGTTGTTCTGGTCAACATTAAAGAAGACTTGAGGGGTAGTGTAACTGTTTGTGGTAGCGCTATCTACAGGCACGTCGTTTTTGTACCATTGGTAAGTTCTGTGAAATAAGTTCTGTGATATAAGTTCTGTGAAATAATGGCAGTCTTGTTACTTTCAAAAAGATATGTAAAAAACTGTAACTTCTTCAAGTGAATGTCACAATCTGACGAAAATTGGTTGAAATAGAAGGCCTAACCCCCCATCCTCCATTACTCACATAGTAAACGTAGCCTTATTATCAGAATCAGGTTCAGCAAGTTTGATGCTAAAGTTTGTGGTGAAACCAGATGTCACGTCAGTCTGATCTTGGGGCTGCTCCGAGATTGCTAAACAGTGAGGATCGTAAGTTTTTGATCAAGTAAATAACTGCAACTTGAAATGTTTTATTATCGATTATACGCACTGAGAATTTAGATTCATTCTAGAAAAATACTCCATATCAATAGTCACAAATCTGGATGTTTAAGTAAACTTACAAAAAACATCTTGAATGGTAAACGTCTTGACGTTTTCCCCGCTCTCTTCACTGTGGAACTTACAAGTGTACTTTTTGTCCTGATAAATCATAAGTAAAGTGCATTAAACCACGCAATCGACAGTAAATATCTGTTAACAATGTGTAAGAGTCCAACTATCCCACAATGAATGTTTGATGTTAAAACTGAAATAGCAACCTTTATAGAAGAATTCATCATCGAGCTCTTGATGTTTAACTTCGTCGTTAAGGTAGAATCAGTTCTCTCTTGAGTTATATCGTAGTCACTGCTGGCATTGCTTATCTCCCCGTCACCTGATAAAGCAAAGTTTCAGGTTAATTCTAAGATAGGTATTAAAACAGTAAAACCACCGTCGACACGTCTATTCTTAATTTATAGAGGGTTTGTCACCCCAAGCAGTGTCAAGGTATAACACTATAACACTGGCTACTTCCACATTGTCTACAATTACGTGTATAGTAGCGGTGTTGAAAGCACTGAAACTTGAATGTAAATATTTTGATGATCAGCTCTCTTTCAAGACTAAGAAATATTTGTTTTCTGGATTAACTCGTGAAAATAAAGATGAATTATTGAGACATTGATTAATAAAATTCAGAATTCGGTTGATTAAAGAAAGATTAAGAATTTAAATGATCAATCATCATGTTTATTTGGGAAATTTGAGTTTAAAAGATAGCCAGTTCACACATTACCTTCGAGCCAAGTAACAGTAAACTCTGGAGGAATATGGCATATGATCAACACTTACACTAACATGAACACGAATGCGATATGGTCCTTTTAACCAACATTTAAATGATGAAAAATATCAAAGTAAGCAAAAATATACGTATACGCAATACGCATTATTGAATTTAAAGACAAGTAAAAAATTGCCAGTACTATAATTGTCCATTCAAAAATAAATGGGCTTGGAATAGTAGAAAGCACGTAATAAGAAATAGATAAAATAATATATATAAAAGATACGGTCAGTAGACACGTAGGTCCAATAAAGTGGGTTGGTGGTGTAGTGGAACTTCCCTGACTTTCTATGCAGAAGATCCGGGGTTCGATCCCCAGATCCGCCAATCCTAGAGGAGTGTGCTAAGGGCATTTGCCTATGCAATCTTCTTCGGTCGACTCAGCCGAATGACCGGGAAGCCGTGATTGAGGGTTAAATGAGGAGGATCTCCGTTAAAAGATCTAGAATTTTGCAGGAGCCCCTTCAGTATAACTGTAAAAGCCTGGGCACAGGTGTAGCAAATACAAATACAAACACAACAAAAATAAAGTGGAGAAATAAAGGGATTAAATCAAGATAATGATAGGTTGAATGTAAGATTAATCGTAGGTAATTTGTGAAATGGGAAAAAATAGTTGGTAAGGTTAAGTAAGTTAAACCAAAAGTAGAATTGATGTTAAATTAAGGTTAAAGAAAGTATAAAATAGTAATAGAGTAGTAAGTTCACTAAAAAATAAGGGGGTTAGATAAATCATAATCGGCGATGGTTGAATAAACTAATAAAACTGATAAAAAACAGAATTAAAGTTGTAGAACTACGTACTGTTTTGCCAAGCATCTTGAACCTCGGGAGAGTGTGCTGATGAGTAGACACAAGTCAGTTGTAAGTCTTCTCCATTTACACCGTACATTTCAGGACTCGGCAGTGCGCTTATTTCTGAAGTTCGTATATAGCATTAGATCTAATACTACATTGTTCACAGTTCAAATCGAACTTACTAAAACTTCAAACTTTGCCATGGAAACCACTACCAAGTGATAATTGAGAAACTATAGAGAAGATTTGACGGGGATATTCGAGCAGATAAAATCTGTAGAAGTGTATCCACGAGCAAGCACCGTCACGTTATATACCTTGAGAGTACAACTTTGATGTTGAAGTTATAGCAAAGCTGGTGCTATCACTGTAGGTTGCCGTGCACGTTACACTAAAGTTATCCTTGTGTTTGGTATCAGTAACTACCAGTGTTGTGGATGTTTGACCACTTTGCACGGCATCTTGGATCCTCCTGAATGGGTTGTCTTGTTGCGTTCTTGCTCTAAAAACTTGCTGAATTTGATTAGTCAACTTATCTTATTTGAAATCTAATTTACCTAATTTATATATTGACCTCGGGGGCGAACGGGTTAAAGTGATCAATACGGATCACATGATCTTGATCGAGCACTACAGATAACATGATCTTGAACGGGCAATACAGATCACATGATCTTGAGCAGGACAAAACGGATCACATGATCTTGAGCGGGACGAGACGGATCACCATACAACCCACATACCAGGAATAGGAAGGAGTATAACTGCTTGGTTTATTTGTGCTTCTAGCTACGCACGTAAATGTCACGGCACTGCCACCAACAGCGAATTCATTCTTCAACGGTGTAATGAAAGCTGAAAGGGACAGTGAATTTGTTTACTTAGACTCTTTAATAACCACAACAATTCGATTTTCTCAAGTTTTTGCTTTTGCTTAATAAAACATATTTCATCCCGCTTTATGGTATCAAGAAAGATAGCGTTTTTACCGGGAACATCGAGATTTAGTGTGGAAGATATGGTTCTATCTATAGAGGGGGCAAGTTCGTAAGACACAGAACAGGTCCACACTCCTTCGTCAGTATCAAAATCGATCTGAATATTTGATGATGAAATGCACAGAAGATCTGAAGTGGGTAGTATTCTGTGTATTCTGTGTATTCGGTATTAGGTCATAGTTGTTTCTTACTAATCGTACGTCGTACTATTGCAGGCCACAAGGACCAAAAACACAGAACTATTCAGAAGTGATGCTTGATAAGTACCTATAAACGAAAAATAAACTAAACTATAAATCAACCGAGTTGATTCCTAATCTACCTTTTACTTACTTGAGACTTTGTATTGGTTATTATCTGACTGTCGCTGCCATAAGTGAGTTCTGCTTTGTTCCAACCCGAGGCCGATGATCCTTCAAGAGCCCTAAATAGAATCAATAACTAAACAATTTTGAAGGCGGGAAATGTAAACAAACAAAACACAAAACTGCTTGTACAGTTACTTTTCATTTTCTCAGATCGGCTGCCGGACAGTTGCGCCCAGTTAGTTGAAATCTCTGACAGAGCTTGATTAGGTGACGACGAATTAAATCAGATCCAATGGCCAATCGAGTTTAAAGAAGAAAATAGGAGCATGATTGGGAGCCAACAATTTTATCATTATCATTAAAGGTTCATTAAATCTCACAACTAAGCCAGTCCCAGCTCAGACACCTGAATATACGTCCTCGATACGTTAGTAGTGCATTGGAATCTGAAAAGTAAGCAACCCAAGGTTATCTTGGCTTGGTTCATTAAATCTAATATTAATTTCTTACTAACCAAGAGGAAGAACCAGGGTTGATAGCTGCTTTAACATTGCTGACAGTACAGGACAACACAGCCCCTGTGCCCGTCTCTTTAATCACAGCAGGCGAACTTAAATCTGATGAAAATCAAAATTATTAACTAAATATAAATTAACCGCCTTTCACTCTTTCAGTGAAATGTACTTAATTTTGAAACAGTAGTTGTTGTCTACTTAAAACTAATGAGCAATTTAAAGATACACTCTTAAACAGCGATGGCTGGATGACATTGAAAATGTATAAGGACAGCTTTACTTTAAGACTATATGTTTAGTAACATGTTACTATAGACAATACTTATTTGCTGGCACTCAATTAAACGATCTAACTTTCAATGGTCGTTACAAGAATTGAATAGAAAAGTGCTTGAGAAGTAAGGACGGAAAGCCAAAATCCCATATAGCAAATTATGCAGAAACTGTGGTTTAAAGCTTTATAATGAACTCCACGCCCTGCCAAAATCCCAAAAAGCAAATTATGGAGAAACTTTGAGATTCCCACCACAAAAAGCACCTATTTGCAAAGCTACGATGCACTGCAGAACACACTTGTTCAACTGTAATTGTAGGTGTTGACGGATGGGGTTTTCCCCAGGGAATTCTTACTAACACTAGCACCCGTTACTAATAATCGATCCGGTGTGTCTTGGATAGTAAACTTTAGTAGATGTTATTTATTGGGATCGTCTTATCAAATACGTATGGTAGGTTACCTAGCACAATCAGCGTCTTATTCATCATCTTTTTTTCAAATAACAGTCCCTAGCATACTTGATCAATTAAAACATGCCAAAAGTCATAACTCATAGTGCTTGAACTTTCCAGTATAAAACTGGAAACTTGAGCTTCCTACAGTAGACTGGTGTAAAGAAGACTGTTGAGGGATGAACCGTTATTATCTAAATACTTGACTAGCTAGTTGTGTTGGGTACGAAGCGCAAGCGTGTTTGACACATGAAATACCAAGAGTTTCAAACTGTTAGAAATAACGCGGTAAAGAGATAACTGTAGGAAGATAAGAATAATTCTTCTCTGTGTAAAGAATTGTCTCCTCAAACAAAACCCTTCAAGGGTTTTAAACCACGTTTACTTAAAACAGTGCTTAACTTGGCTGATGAAGCATAGGCGTCTGTTAGAGCAGTTGAAGTTTTAATTCTAATAAATTCTGCTGAGCCAGCTTGCACTGCTAAAAGCACGCACTCACCTCTAAAGTCGATAGAGTGTCTGACGATATACGGTTTGATTTTTAATAAAACTTCCGTAATATATAACAAAAAACTTGCTGTAAGTTGCTGGATATGATTGATTTTAATTTCGAAACAGGCTCATGAATCATTTTATAGAAAAATTTTACAAAACTAAATTCGAAAAACTTTCCATGACGAGTTAAGAAATCTCAGAAGTAATTCCAAATGTATAAATGACTCGTAGTGACTAATCGTAAAATAACACGTGACACATCACCACTTACCAACAAAATCAATGAAAACGTCCTTTTGGAAAGTCCGCACAATCCCATCGGACACTGTGATACTGACGGTGACCTTGTAAGTTTCGTCAGAGCTGATTCCAGTTACCTGGTGTTTGAAGAAGGATAACGGCTGATAAAATAATTCCTACATGGGAGGGCTGAGGCCCGATCTCGTCCTGTCGGGCTATCGTCCTGGGGACTATCAACAACTTGCACTGAACAGAAGTGAGACCACTATATTCGGAATATCGATTGAAGTTTCCAAATACAAAATTAAATATTTACTAGATAGAACTAAAATAAATTCCTTAATTGAAGAAATCGTACCCTGAGTCCGTCGTGAGTTAGAGAGTACATATGTAGTTTATCACTAGCTACATCTTCACTTGCTCCCTCTGTAATGTGTCAGTATATCTATTTAGATACAATGTATGTATACACTTTGATAGTGGAGAAAAAGTTGAATTTAAAAAGTCTAAACTGAAATAAATTAATAACACGAATAATATATTTTGGTTAGAACAAATAAGCACATTTAACAGAACTGAAGCCAAGTTTAACAACATGAAACATGGTAAAAACATTAACAAAGCGCACCTTTTCTCCATGATATTGCTAGTTTATCACTTGCACTATTAGCATTGTTAAGTCCCGTAACTAGAATCCTAGCCAATAATTGCTCTGCTCCGCTCGAGATGACATCTCCGACGGGCGTCAGTTCTGAATTGGACAGAGGTTAGGTATATACGTCTTGATAAACTCGATTTATTTTGTGATGTCGGGGCGGTTTTAAATTCACATCCGTTTAGATAAATTCCATGTGTTATTTTGAGATCGGGTTGACTTGTGTTGCTACAATATGGACACAATACAAATAGTTTGTTTTTGTATACGCAGTGCATATTGCAGACAGTACACATGACATAAGTGTGTTGAGGGTAAGTGTGTAATCAGTGATCGTATTATTTTATACTTGTATTCCTACATAACAAGAAACGTGCCTTAGTCGGTAATCGGTATTATGTCTGTCTGTTTGTTTGTCAGTCTGTCTATCTGTCTGTCTGTCTGTCTGTCTGTCTGTCTGTCTGTCTGTCTGTCAGTCTGTCTGTCTGTCTGTCTGTCTGTCTGTCTGTCTGTCTGTTTGTCTTGCTTGCTGTCTGTCTGTCTGTCAAGCTGCTTATCTGTATGTCTGTCTGTATGTCTGTCTCTTTACTCAACTTACCAAACACATCAACTGAGATTATCTTTGATTCCCAATTCTCATCAATTTTTATTTTACACGTGTATTGTGTATCCTGTTGTACATTGGTCACTTCTAAAGTGGTAACTCCTTTTTTCGTTTCACCTTGAGTATCCTCGGTCCATTCAAATCCAGATACCCCTCCTGTTAGAAAAGTACAAAGCGTTGCTTAAGGTGAAGGTTTGATAATAACTAATGTGGTTGATAAATTAGAGTTAAAATCTAACTAAGATAAACGTATAGAAAACTTGAATAGGTAATCAGCCTCCTGTCACAGATAAAAAAATCATAAAAGTTGCAACAAAAAGCTAAACTGGTAGCCTATAGGTATGGTATTACCATTGCTGTCCAGCCATTCAATGTCACTGTTCTTTTCAATAACATCATCAAACCCATCCACTTTGCAGCTCAGGGTAAGTGTTCCTCCTTTAAGAACCACGTCATCGTGAGCGTGGAGTCCTGCGTTTATCAGTTGTTAACATTGTTAACAGAGGAAACTTACAACAATGCTTTCACAAACTCAATGTTGAAGCTTTGATATGAGTATAACAATATAGGACTGAAGAGTTTTGTAACAAATTAGACGATGTGGAATGCATCTATGTATCGGTATCAAGAAAAAAGTTTTCGAAAAATAGGTTAAAAAAGATTGTTGAATTAGCAAGTTGAACAAATGAAATTAAAATTCGAGAAAATTGCCCAAAGAAAAAAGGAAACCAACCGAAGGTGAGCGCTTCAGCCGACTTATCAGAATGTCCACCAGCAGTGGGTGCAACTCTACACGTTACGGTAGTGTCATCAGCAATAGAGCTAACGGTTAGTTCACTTGCTATCGTTCCTCCGGAGAAAGCAAATACAGAAACCTGAAAATCGACAATGTTCATGGTTAATGTTTAGTTTAGGTCTTTTAGATACACTAGGAGAAGCAGTAATGTGTTTGGAAGAAAAGCTTGTTGATTCAGAGCTGCTAAAGAAGCGCTATAAAAGCGAATAAGAACCGTCAAGAGTATCTTGATTGTAGAAGAACTGACAACATTGAAACCTGTGAAGGCTTGGAGTTAGGTACTTAGGCGGTTCCTACCTCTACGATTATAAGCCAGTTCTAAGTCTCTTGAACGGCTCTTCAGCCGGCCTTCGACCTTAACCCATCATGAAACATGACGTTAAGACTTAAGATTGATCGCGATGATATAGCGACTTTGACAGAATTATAAAATAGAGTTTTCAGAGTATGGGCTCACCAGAAAAAAGAAGGCACCACGATGAAAGACAAAACCTTTCATCTCAAATGAACGATCGTCTTGCTTCATTCGTCAGAAAAACCCAAAAATAGCATTATATTGTGATAGGAGGAAAAAACTTGGGCCTAGGGACGAAAAAACCTTGCATAAAAAGATTTAAAAAAATCGTGAACGTATCCAATCAAATCTCTAGAATTGTAATTCTATCCACCAATCCACCATTACAGCTTTAGCTACTCAAACAACCGTTATCTGCTTTATTTTTGCTACATTGAGACATTTCTTGACCCCTGAACATGCCCCCTTTACTGAACCACCATAGCTCCATTTGCAAATACAGTAGACAAAACAACTCTTTACAACATCTTGGCAAGCTTAGCTCTAGCTGTGATGACGAAATTTCTACAATTTTTGCGTTAACTTGTTAGTTTATTAGTTATCTCAAGAAATTTGTCAAATGCAACCAAACCCGTGTTCATTTGTTTTGCATACGCTGATATGTTTGTGCTTTTTGTCTTTTTAAAAAGCCTGGATAACACATTACTTTTGTTTGGCCTGTTGAGATATTATATTCGACATACTTAAAAAATTAGAGCTCTATCTTGTCCAGTGTTCTGCTCCGGCCTTATTGACCTCCAGGATCCCGAGATTAAATTTTAAAATAGAACTTTTATTACTCGTCCATACAAAATATATTTTAAAGTTACAAGCAGTATGCTAACATATCATATGGATGCCAAGAAACCATTATCAAAGACTTTTATGAAGACAAAAGGGACTACAATATTCGTTTGGACAATTTGAATGAAACCTTACATAATTTCTATGTTAACCCTCCCTATCTAAGTCTTAAACAAACTTTTCTGAATAGAATGAGAAAATACAACTTTGACAAGTGAGAGTGTGAGACCAAATTAAACAACACGTCACATGAAAAAAGTATGGTTGTACAATGTCAGATAGGTTTAAACCACCGATCTATCAACTTGCCTTGTATTTGCTGTCTGTGTCATCTGTGTACTCAGTGCCGGCAACAAACCATGTGATGGTCGGTTCGCTGGATATTTCTGTTACAGTGCAGGTTGTAACACTAGCAGAACCTTTGATAACTTCCTTACTGGTGAGCTCCATCACTGAAAAATGTTACAGTTTAAGTTAAATCACAATTGCTTCCTTGTATTTGCCAACAAAGTTCTTAAAAATTCATTGTGTGTTAAAGAAGCCAAGCAATTTTCTTACGACGGAATGTAACTCAAACAAGCGATATAGCTATCTGAAAGAGTCACTAAAAACTTACTGAAGATATTTGAATTGACAGCATGTTTATCAGCTGATTGTCCATGTTCATTAGATGTTATAACACATGTGTAGACACTATCTGCAGTGTTTTTGTCAGCAGGAATTGTCAGGACAGTAGTCTGACTTTTAGAACCGGAGTCGTAAGTACCCTCAACAATTTTATATTCATCTACATTATGAGTTATAGCAGTCCCACCAGGTTTTTCCCATACTACTGTGTCAAGTTTTTTCGTTAGTCCCTTTACTATACAAGATATTGTTGCTGCAGTATTCGTAAGTACCTCACTGTTTTTTACTTCGACCTCTGAAAACAGATTACAGAACGTAAAGGTATATAATTCAATAACAACTTAACAATTTGTAACTCTAGTCTTAATCAAAACAAGTCTAAATAATTGTCTTGTCTCTCAGTTAGTCCAGATATTTCAGCAAATCTACAAAACTAACTTACCGTAAGTCAGGAATGTAACAACACATTCTGGAATGCAGATTGTTCCGAGTCAGTGTAGAGTGTCGACTTGGCTGCACACGTCCACGTCAGGGGTGAGGTCGTTGTAAGACCTTGTAGAGTTGCTGCTGTTATTGTCAGAGTTGATTTCTGTACTTTTGAAGCATCAACTACTCCTTGTGTCACAGTGTAACCTCCGTTACCGTCAGTTATATCCCCACCAGAGGGATCCTTCCAAGATACATCAACAGCTTGAGTTACATCCCCGATATTACAGGTCAACGTCTGATCGATTTTATCAGTAGCATCCATGTCGACAGGAGTTATAGCTGAAATTTTTAGGTAATATAACACATTGGTAATACAGTGAATTTATAACATAGTATCATTTATGCAAACTTGAAACATTTATTACCTTTTCAAGCCAAGCAATTTTCTTACGACGTATGGTGTCTTAAGCACGGAATGTGACTAAAATTAGCGATAACTTATTTCAAATAGTCACTTAAAACTTACTGAAGATATTTGAATTTACACTATGTTCATCAGCTGATTGTCCATGTTCATTAGATGTTATAACACATGTGTAGACACTATCTGCAATGTTTTTGTCAGCAGGAATTGTCAGAACAGTAGTCTGACTTTTAGAACCGGATACGTAAGTACCCTCATCAATTTGATATCCCTCTACATCATGAGTTATAGCATTCCCACCAGGTTTTTCCCATGCTACTGTGTCAAGTTGTTTCGTTAGTCCATTTACTACACAAGATATTGTTGCTGCAGTATTCGTAAGTACCTCACTGCTTTTTACTTCGACCTCTGAAAACAGATTACAGAACGTAAAGAATATATATTTCAATAGCAACTTAACAATTTGTAACTCTAGTCTTAATCAAAACAAGTCTAAATGATTGTCTTGTCTCTCAGTTAGTCCAGATATTCCAGCAAATCTACAAAACTAACTTACCGTAAGTCAGAAAAGTAACGACCACATTCTGGAATGCAGATTGTTCCGAGTCAGTGTAGAGTGTCGACTTGGCTGCACACGTCCACGTCAGGGGTGAGGTCGTTGTAAGACCTTGTAGAGTTGCTGCTGTTATTGTCTAGAGTTGATTTCTGTACATTTGAAGCATCCACTGTTCCTTGTGTCTACAGTGTAACCTCCGTTA
>JH153479.1:2735-14532 GCA_000226015.1 Mnemiopsis leidyi | reverse complement strand
CGTTTTATCCTATTTTTTTCTATTTTTTATTTTTCAAATTCTGCGAGTTATCATGTCATGCACTGACCAGATATTGAAGATGCTCCCTTGAGCTATTCAACGTTTGTTATACAGTTTGATTTATATATCAGGGCCTTAAAGGCCTTCAAAGGCCTTCAGATCAACTTTTAACACAGCCTAAGCCACAGAACCCGCTAAAATGTACAATACCTGAAATTTTCATGACTCTATCTCTTTCTGTTTGGGCCCCAATTCGTCCCCCGATTTTGAAACTTTTTTGGGCCTTTTTAGGGCCTTTAAGGCCTTAAAGGGCCCTTAAAGGGTCGGGTCGGAGCGAATTTTAACATAGCCTAAGCCATAAAACGTGATGGAATCTACCTTGTGTGAAATTTTCAAGTCTCTATCTCTTTCCGTTTAGGCTCCAATCCGTTTGCAAAAAAGCGTCGTGGGGAGGGGAGGGGGTCATATAACACACTTCATATTGTCATACTAGGGCGGTGGCAACTTTTTTTTTCTTTTTTTTTTATTTGAACCCGGACTAAAATTTGACGAAAAATCGATTGAGAATAGTCTCGAGGTTCAAAATTTTTTGGTTTAGTGTCTTTTCTGGGGTAGTTGCCACCACCCTAAAAATAACTTACCGAACTTAAGTACGTTTGCAACCACATCTATTTCGGTAGAAGCTGGTGAGCCTGAATATTGTACTGAACACTTGTATGTGAAGGATGCCTGATCTGAATAGGAAGCCAGTTTTGCTGTTTTGATAGTCAGTACTGCATTCTGCACTCCCGTGCCATCAACTGTCCCGGCAACGGGATTATAGTTTGATGTGTCGGTGGCTGATACCACAGCACCACCAGGATCTTTCCATGTAACCGTGACAGGAGTTCCATTAGCTTCAAGTTCTCCAATGACGCAGGTTAAAGTTTGATCTACAGCTGTGGTAACTTGTTTGGGCGTCGAGGTTACAGCTGAAATATAACTTTTATTCTACTATTTAGTCATTAACATCAAAAATTCGTTGAAAATCAATTTTTCATCAGTTTTTGTAGATATTCCCATATTGTAACATTAACAGAGAATTCATATTCTCTAAAGAGGTTACTAGACTTACTGTAAACATTTAGAGCAACGCTTTTTTTAACTAGTGTTGCATCATCTGGGGACGCTGGTGTCACTAAACAAGTGTAAGTTTTATCAGCGGTGGTCTGGGCACTTGCCACCGTCAGAGTGGTAGTTTGAGAGTTACCATTCTGGAAAGTTCCGTCAACTACCGTGTAGGAACTGCTAATTGAGGCATCGGTTACATCAGTACCATCAGAGTTTGTCCACTTTACAGTATCAAGTTGAACTGTTATACCGGTAACTTGACATGATATCACAACTTGGTCAGTTCCAGATAGTACCTCTTTGTTTCCAGCAGTCACCACTGAAACAGTATTAAGTAAGATATTTTCTGTTCGCTTTCACCGATATAAGCAGTCTTATGTTCCATATTACAGCGATTGACAATCTGAAATTGAATTCAAAGTTCAAATCAATAGTAGTGCAGGTTAAAGTTATTGATTCCCGTCGTTCTGCCCAGAGCATCGGGCCCCAGAACGTTTTGCTCCAAAGATTTTGCCCCAGTGACTTCGTGCCCCATAACCTCGTGCCCCATAACCACGGGCCCCACTGACTCTCTGCACCAAGATACTATGCCTCAGGGATAATGCCCCACAACCTTGTGCCCCACAACCTCGTGCCCTACACCCTTGTGCCCCACTGACCCCTGCCCCAGTACACTGTGCCCCAGGGCTAATGTCCCAGTGACGTCATGCCCCACTACGTCATGCCCCACAACCTTGTGCCCCACTGACCCCATACCCCAACTCCCAAGAAACTATGCCCCAGGGATTATTCTTCAGTGACGTCGTGCCACACAACCTCTTGCCCCTTTATGAGGATGTGACCACGCTTTTGCATTCAAGCGTTGACGTGATCTCAATTTGGGAATGTTCCACGGCAGTAGGCCAGACATGACGTGTGGCTACTTCAGGTCAGAAAGGGGCTGTCCCGACTTCAGGCACTCGAGGTCCCGATCAGAACCTCCAGACATAGGTTTGGAGGAGGAAAGTAGAGAGTTGAGTCCATATGCCAGCCTTCAGCTATGTTCGTACTTCGTGGAACAGTGTATGATGTAGGAGGGACCGTGTGGGGCTGCATGGAGTCGGAATGTTGTTGCAGTTCCACTTTTAAATCTCCAGGTAGCGATGTGGACGAGGCAGGATACCTGACAACCTTCATGCTTGTCATGGTCTGTCACTTACCTCTCAAAACGGCTGACCAAAATCTGGGAACCTATCAAGTTTAGCTTGAGAAACTAGTTAACATGTAGGCGTGAGAATTTTCTTATAACGACGTTTCACCGACAACTGGAAGCCTCTAGGAGATCAGGTGTCACTGAAGTTTTCTGAGGTTTACTAAACTATCCAAGTGTAGAGAGATTTAGAGAGATATTGATTTAATTGAGCCCTAAAGCCACAATGGAAACCTATTACTATGTTGAAGGTTTTCGGAAACTCCAGATCATTGAGAACCCTGGAATTATAGTGATCACAGATCCGTAATGGAACTTTGCTATTCACAGTAACTGGGCCCAAGTAGGTATTCTTGGTGTTCTTAAAGTATTTCACATTACTCATTGAAGGCTGATCGACACACCTAACACGCCAGAGCCCACACGCACCTACCATGTCATCGTTTTACACTGCAGCATGCACCTCATCTTACACAAAACCAAGTGATTCTTCACACGAGCAGGAGGACAAAAGGTTGTGGGGTAGGACATCACTTGGGCATTATCCCTGGGGCAGAGTGTACTGGGTCAGTGGGGCACAAGGTTATGGGGCATTATCCCTGGGGCATAGTGTCCTGGGGCAGACGGTCAGTGGGGTGTGTGGTTGTGGGGCACGATGTCACTGGGGCAAAATCTCTGGGACAGGACGACGGTCACCACGTTTTTGGGCACTAGGAACTCTTCTTTCGAAAAACAAAATTATTACTACGATGTATTATATCAGAAGCCCATCATAAAAAGTCAATCGTTAGATGAATTATCGATATTGATATGGAATAAGCATAATTTAATGCAAGAGTATGCCAGCATGCAGTATAAGTGACAGTCTGAGTATTTAACATAAATACAGCTATGTAATTGTCAGAAAATCGATTAAACAACAAACAATAAAAATTCGGCATTGAGCTCAAATTTCTTTGAATATTTCTATCTCTTCCGTTTCAACTTTGCCAAGAACAGCTTACCAAATGACCGCCGGTATATTGCAGGATAGAAGTAAAACCTTGCTTAACGTTTGCCACCGGATTTCATGGCACTGATTCCGTTTTGTCTGGCGTTTTGTGGCAATTTTAAATGACGTTGACGAAAAATATGTTGATTGCCGTCGATTAGACAGAAGATTTGGAAAATTTTAAATAGCTGATAAATTTAACCGCAATTCTCGAATAATTATCAACAGTCACGTTTCTAAATCATGATGCGAGGGAGTTTAACAATTATGGTAATATTGTGAAGTAAACCGAAAGCCATGAGAGCAAGCCAAGACTTGATATTTTGATACAGGGTCAGACTCAATATAAAAATGGGATAAAAAGAACTTGCTTAAGAACCACTAAAGAACCGGCCAAAAGCACTAAAGAACCGGCCAAAAGCACTTAACAACAGTTTAGTGGCCGTTTTTAAAATGTTATTACCAACGTTAGTATGTTGTTGATAGAATAGCAAATAGGTAACAAAATCTCAACAATAAATGCTATCCAACTGACGCCCACATTTTTGGGACGGACGTCAACGGTTTTATTTTTCATTATATTGCTGGAAACCTAGCTGGAACCCCGTCCTACGGACGATATTCATTCTACAGATCTTACATGTATCCAACTCCTCGGACAAATCTCATCGTCTCTATGTCATCGGTGCAATCTTGTATCTCTCATATTGTTTAAAACCTATTTCCCCTCCTAGTCCTACTTCCACTGTCCTTAGGCTTGGTCCAGATCGTTGTTACCCGTCAGTTTTCACGATTTCATTTATCTATACATGTGTATATAACCTTGCATTATAAGTACATAGTAAAAGTTCCGGCAGTCAAATGCTGCTCTTACTCGACAAGCTATTCAATAGCTGCATGCAAGAAGGAATTTACCAAGGAACTGCTCCATAACAACTCCCCTCCATAAGAAAGGGGACCGCCAGAACCCTGACAATTACCGGGCCATTAACGTAGGTAGCTGTTTAGGTACGCTCTTCTCCAGCATTCTCCTCAAACGTCTGTTTGAGTTCAGAGTAGAGGCTGGGAGGCATGGCCCGATGTCCCTGACCAACTCGGATTCCACTCAGTGCAACGACCACATTCTGACACTAAGCACCGCAATTGATAAGTATCTTCATCACAAGAGACGCCGAGTTTTCGCATGCTTCGTGGACTACCGAAAAGCTTTGGACTACCGAGAAGCTTTGGACTACCGAGAAGCACTGCTTTTCAAGCTCAGTAACATGGGGCTAACTGGGAACTTTTTTCGTTGCATGAAGAACATGTATGGTAACTCCTCGACCAGAGTCAAACTCGTCAAGAAACTCTCGGCCGCCATAGATGTAACCATTGGCACTGAACAGGGGCATCCCATGTCCTCCGAGTTGTTTAAAATCTTTATACATGACTTAACAGTTCAACTCGATAACACTAAGGGTCTGGATGTTCCCCTCATCGATGGATTTAAAATCAGCCATCTCCTTTGGGCTGATGACCTGGTTCTTTTGGCCTTGGATGCTGCTAGTTTGCAGAAACTACTAGATTGCCTCAGCACCTACGCTGAACAGGGTCGTTTCTGTTGTGACCATGAGCAACTAGATGGTCTGCTTCAACTCCCCAACACTGAACTTCCAATTATCGAATCAGAGGAGCACGTCCTTACTGAATGTCCAGGCTACCACAACATAAGGGCCAGGCTTTCGGAAAATCTCCTAAACCTCCTTCTCCTCAAGGAATACGGCGTAATCATGCTCTCATGTCACCTCCCAGAATTCGGAAAGCACCTTAAAGACTGATTTAATCTAATGAACCCTAAAAAGACACCTGACGACTAAAAAGCTCCATCAGCAGTATCCCTCTGGCACCTCGTCCTCACTCCCTAAGTGCATCGGACTTTAACACCCTTGTCTGCCAGGACTGATTGCGTCATACAGGGTTTTAGTGGGACTTATTTATTGGGATTCTTTCTGATGTGTATACCTTCTTGACCCATTTACATTGCACCCTGAGTAAATTATTATATACGATCTTATTTCCACTTCGAAATACTGTGATTCGGTTAACTTATAAGATATCTTATTGACCTACGTTTTTTCAAGTGACTTTAAATTCGATTGAATTTCATTATTATCGTATAATCACGACGAGTACGATTGCAGCTCGAGTGATAATTTCATGTTTAATTCCTGTTTAGTTCCTGTTTTTGTAAGATTCTATATAAGATTCTATATCAGATGGTTTATAATCACAACGTGTAGCTGATTTGATAATCAATAACATGCATCAACAGGGTCAAGAGAGAACACCACCCGGGACAGGGTGTCTTGATCTTACCGATCTTATTCGGGTCTCCTGGAGTTTGTCGTTTCTTGACACTTTCAATTTGGCCTTGCATGCCATCTGATAAAGTGGTGAGTAACGAAGTTGTAAACAGGTGCAGACCAGTGTCTGTTGTGCGTCCCAGTGTTAATGTTCAAGTTATCGATCGAAGCTAGCCATTAATATTGACAAGAAATAAGGGTTCTTAAAATTTATTTGTAGAACTTAAAGTCAGCCTATATTCTTATGAATGGAGTGCATGTCATGAAAAACTTATTTTAAAAGTTCCTATACACAATTTATGGTACACCTAGTCATCTAGTCGAAATATATCGATAAGAAATATTCATACTATAATGCACTGATCTAATCATGTATTTTTTTCTGATAATAAGTTACAAGCAGGACAACTTCTTAGCGTGCATTTACTTTGAAATTACTTTGAAATGTTTGAATTGAAATATACCGAAATGTATGCATAACTAATGCATGAAGAACTTACAGATAGGCGTGATGATAACACTTTTTTCCGAGGGAGGGGAGCCAGGGTAGTACGTAGATGTTACTGAACATTTGTATGTTCCAGCAGAATGCAATAGTGCCAGTTGCGCCGCCTTTATGGTAAGCTGGGTTGTTTGACTCCCTCCAGAAAACGAGCTCGTTCCATCATCTACAACATATTTTGTAGGATCATTCGTAGGGACATCAACATTGTCAGGATCTATCCACTTGATAGTTGCCGCACTTCCCAATCCAGAGATAGAACATGATATGATCTGATCTTTTCCAGTAGTTACGCTTCTATCACCCGAGGCGTTTATGGCTGGGAATAGCAACATGTTAACAGATTCGATGAACCTCTAGGGACTAGGAGTGGTAAGTTTCCTGTATCACAAAATTTATAGTGCTCATTGGTCTTCATATTGTTTACAATTTTTGAGTGAGATACAATTTTAGTACTATAATTTTGTTAACCTCATTGTGGTGCATATCAAGTTGCCAAACCTACTTCAATCTCTGAGATATGCTGACCAAGCTTATCTTCTAGTCAAGCGAACATCCTTAAACACGAATAAAGTGAAATACTTACTATAAAATCTCATAACAGTGGTTGCAGTCTCTGTGGATCCTTGATGATCAGCCTCACAGTTGAACGTCAAAGTACTGGTATCAGAACCTGATACTGTAAGTGTAGTTGTTTGTTTTCCAGAATCGTGAGTCCATGTTGACTCTCCTTTGTCAACAGAGTAGGTATAGCTATCCGTTATCCCCGTAACATCAGTTCCCCCTTTCGTCCATGTGATCGAAGAAGTTGCTTGAGACAACTGAGAGAAAACACAGGAGACACTATGGGACCAAGCTCCTCCACCAAGCACCTCTCTACTATGAGGTGTGACAGCGAATGCTTCGCCTGAAATTTATTCTATTATGTGTTCGTTCGCCTGGGTAAATCGGGATTTTGTGTAATATAAGCTCCAAAAGTGTCCGTTGTACGTCTGTAAAATCCATCATGTCACAAGCCATAATACAAATTTATGTCTCGGTTTCAACTGCCTCGAGCCTCAGAATTAGGATGGTGGCAACCACCCTAAAAAGGCACTTAACATAAAAGTTTTGAACTTCGATACTATTCTCAATCTACTTCTCGGCAAATTTTAGCCAGGGTTCTAAACGAGTTGGAGTCCGAACGGAGAGATCGTGACTTGAAAATTTCAGGTATGGTAGATTTCGTCACGTTCTGTGGCTAAGGCGATGTTACAATTCGCTTCGCCGACAGTCGCAGAGTGGTTTTATTTTGATAAGGTGGATATCGATGGACAACATTTTCTGCTAGATATCGTAAAACTATGTTTATTTAATTGTGATCAAGACCTGAATTAAGACAATGCGAACAGAATTAGTAACAACGGAGATATAGCGGCAAAGTTTTTGCAAACCACGAAGCTCATCGAGATTCGAGAGACACTATAACATGAACATCAATCAGAGGGTGCACGTGAGTCAGAATCAGTCTCGTATGATCGAGTTGCATGATCAAGTCATATCACTACAGAAGCGACTTATAACAGCAAAAGAGGAACTTTCAAGCGTGAAAGAGTTTAACTACGATCTCAAAACCGAAATTTTGTAGGGTGTTCAGAGAGAATTCAGTTCAGTTAAATAAAGCTATAGTGATGCGGTGAAATCCGGTAATATTAAACAAATCAGCTGCGATTTCTACAGAATTTATCAAATCAGTTGCCGGGCAGATTGCTTAGGAGGAGGGATTGTATAGAAACATCACGGTCTTTTCGGAGGAAGACAATGAGGAGAGAAATACGAAAGTAATGAAAGTAAATGAAGTAATGGAATCATTGGCAGAGAAACCCCGAGTTGAGGCTTGTAGAATCGGCAAGAAATCACCATCAGCTTTAAGAACGGTTCAAGTTTCCCTTTCCAGTTCAATTGTGCAGCAAATACTTAAGAAGTCGAGCAAACTGAATGGGACTGAGAAATATAAGAGGGTGTTCTTAGCTCCTGATCGCACAGCAGAAGAGAGATTTCAGCAGAAAGAACTTGTCGTAGAGCTAAAAAGAACAACTGAAGTTGAGAAAGACAAAAAACTCTCTATTTTTGGAGAAAAAATGTGTAGCCTTGAGAGGTAGAATAAAATGTTTTCCAATATTTTTCAGTAACAATTCTGCTTAAAATGCCTGTTGCGGTACCCCTCGGGGTTTTCAAACGCACAAACACAAAATTTGTCATTGAATTGGTTTGAAATCAGGTTAAATATTTTAACGGAGACCAAAAATGACAGCTTTTCTTGTTCACTGCATAAAAGATGTGTGGCGGTAGAATTCCTACTTCAATTAAAAATCGTTCTAACCGAAATTTTTCTGACAAACGAAATTCAAATTCAATATCTTTGCAATTTTAGATTTTTCGTTTGAAACTATTGATTTCGTCTAGATTAAGACGTTATTTTGCGGTTTAGAACTATTTTTTCCGTCTAGAAAAGTAGAAACTGATGCGGTTTTTCTGTAAGAAACTGATGTTTCCGTTAGAAAATAATGTCTGAGTTAAAAATGATGTTTTAGTCTACATGTCGATGTGATTTTTTGGCTAGAAACTGAGGTTTTTGTTAAAAATATGAATGGCCGTAGAAAAGTAGCTAACGGAAAAATACTTCTGGTCATAATTTCTGAAATCATCCTACCATTTAAAAACTGTTTTCACCTCTGTTCTGGTTATCATCTTTTTAAAGTTTTAAATAAATTGCTTGAACAAGCCTTCTATCTATAAGTTTATACTCACTAGCTGAGAAGAAATATATCAGGAGAAGACATTTTAAGCTCCAATCTCTCATTCCTGAATAAATGGAAGTGTTACCCAGATCCATTTCAGTGTTTTGTTTATGAATATAATTAATAAAACAATATGTTTTAATGAAACAATGTATTTTATTATTTGCAATAAAAATCAAATTATATGATATAACAGTCAAACATTTGAATCTAGTACAAGAATCTAGTACTAGAGTGGAAGATTGTGTTTCGGAAATTCCTTCATGAAACAGTGACCCATTGAGAGACCCTACAGGCATGGGGCCTGTGTAGGGCTGTAAAGTCTCCATTTGGCAGAAAAATTAAGTGAACGCTTTAGTAGCGTTGCCATATGTCAATACAGGCAAAGTACTGGTTGTAAGCAAGGTTCCCATAATGAGAGCTGAGTAAGTTCAACAAGATTTGCAGCCGCTTTCATTGTGTCATGACGTGGCTAATTGTCATTAAACCTTGCGGAATGAGGAATCAAATTAGGCAACCTCGTACCAGACGTAATTTCGGTTAGTTTTCATTGTTCTGCACGTGTAAAATTAGACGTGCTAAATAACGCAGCCGTTCGATGCAGCCACAATTGAAAAATTCCACGCTGCATGCGCAAAGTTTGGACACAATTGCGCCTTCTTTTCATCGTTTATTTATTATAGTGGCTCAACCCAATATACCTCAAACTCTATGTCACATGCAAAAGATGCATCAAGTAACTCTTCCCTGATATAGAAGAGAATATGGACAGTTTTGTCTCTGAAATAAGAAATACAAGTAGCACCAAATCATTAGATTTTGGACCCGATAACACTTTAGATGAATATGTGCTGGTTGTGGATACCACCTCACAGACTACTACTTGGATTGATAGCTAAAGAGATAGATATTGCCTTAAAAAGTGTACCTGTCAACTCCGTGAAAGCAAATAAGAAAAGTGGTAAGATAGTTGTCAGCTTCCCATCTGAGCAAGGAAGAGAAATGGGTAAAAAACACTTGCCAGCATCATGGATAACCTGCAAGTCAATGATGCCAAGAAAATGTTTCCTAAAATCACAGTGACAGGAATGCCGAAGTACTTGATAACAGGCCTAACTAGTGGCCAGCCTATCTCAAAGCCATTAGAACACCGTGAAAGAGTCAAAGAACTTCTTGAAGCTAAATTTTCAAAGAAGAATGCTTATATTCAAAACATGGTCACAAACCACTCTAGAACATTCCAAATAGTTTACGTCAACACAAGCCATGACACTATCACGGTCCGTATAAAAGTTTCACCTTTTATCAGAAACCATTGTATCCAACAGAATGGTATCTACATTGGGAACACATAGTGTAAGGTAATCAAGTCAAACAAGTTTTCAAGTTAATGGATCGATTTGATGTTAAACAATGCTTCAGATGTCAACAGATTGGGCACATGGCCACTAAATGCGATGCTCCCGATCCTATTTGTATGTACTGCAGTTGCTCTCATAAAACAAGAAACTGCCACATCAAAACCATGAAAGAAAAACATAGTTGCATCAATTGTTCCCATTCAAATATTGAACAATACAGGCTTGATTGCACTTCACAGAACTCAGGATCATATAATTGTCCAGTTTTAGGAATGAAATAGGAAAACCTTAGCAAAAGAACAGAGTTTTCAATAAACATCTTAAAACTGTACTTCCCAAGCTGAATGTAGGAGTTTTGAACACGAGATCTCTTTGCAACAACACAGTAGGGGTCTTTGAACTCTTATCTGACCACAATATTGAAGTAGGCTTTCTTACTGAAACTTGGCTCGGAAAAGGGGATTATTCCAAAATAGCGGAAATCAAGGACCTGGGATTCAACATAATTCATCACTTAAGACCTGGTCGAGGTGGGGTGTAGCCATTGCGTACAAGAAGAACCTAACAGCCTATAGTAGAGCCTCTAAATCATTTGGTTCATTTGAGCACATAGAATGTACAATGACATCAAAGTGGTAGTGAACTTCTAAGACTTGTATGCATTTACAGATCATGCACAGCAGCACTGTCAACTGTATCTAACTTTTGTAATGATTTTGACGACTATTTGGACGAACTTATACAATTGCCTGGTAAAATGATAATTGCTGGTGACTTCAATATTCATGTAGAGGATCCCCGAGACCCTGATACCTGCAAATTCAAAGCCGTCCTAGACAGATACAACCTTAGGCAGTGGGTTGATTCTCCTACCCACACTGGAGGTGGAACATTAGACATGGTCTTAACGAGACGCCATGACGGTGATGCTATAAATATCTCAAACACGGAAGTCCACAGCACTGCCATGGCCACTTCCTCAGATCATCTCCTAGTTAAGTTCTCTTGCACTTATTCTCATGAACTTGGACAACAAAGAATCTTGAAGACGGGTCGTTGTATCAAACACATCGATATCAGCTAATTCAAAGAAGATATAAGCAACTCCGCCCTCAACAACCCAGAAACATACTTAAACTGTGACCATGCTGTCAATTTGAATTACTATACTCAGTGCGCCAGTATTTGCGATAAGGCTTATATAGGAAACACTGTCCAGCAACTAGGTAAATTATATGTCAACATAGAAGTCAAATTCAGGCACTCAAGTTAAACAAGTTTTCAAGTTAAACAAGTTTTATTTTCTCGTCTGCAATATCAATTACACAATAAAAATATAAAAATATCCTTCCGCTTTTTACGAAAATACTATCAAATTTAAATAAAAACTTCTAACCTCTAGAACATCTATATATGATAAATTCCATTATATATTCATGTGTGCCTATTTCAAGAACACTATTTGAAAAATACATGATAAAATCAAAGAAATATCAATAAAACTCAATTTTATATTTGAACT